>CACRXK020002094.1:0-46319 GCA_902702795.2 Paramuricea clavata
TAAGTTTAACATATTTCAAAACTGGTGTAAAAGCTATAATAATAGAGTTGTAAAATCAAAAACTTCGCTAGCGGTTTGACGTTTGCCGTAAACGTCAATCTTAAGGTCTCTATTGAGTCATGTATACTCCCGCTGAAAACATGCAATTACCCCCTGCACAGCAGTATAAAAATTTCTTCACCAAACATCATAAATAATTGATGATTTCTGAAGTTATACACCCATCTTTTCCTCACACCTGCGCAATGTTAAGTCTAATAATGGGTCAGACGTTCTCCGGTCGTATTTTATTGAAACAGGTTAATAGTGACAGGAGAAAAAATATATATATATATACAGTATATATATTACAAGTATGGCCTAATTTATGCTAATACATACGTATATGTATTTTAGCATATAGATTAGGCCATACTTGTAATATATATATATGTTTTTTCCTATCATTAATTTTTAACTTGTTATTGAAAGCTTGTCTTAATAAAATATTATACGATCATGCAGAGCATCATCCGTGTTGGTATAATCACAGAATAACAAATTAACCAGAAGTCCCACTCTCGACATACCAAAAGCTGACTACACTTGTTTAGCGATCTGGAAACGAGTGCGTTGTATAAATTTGTATGGCTTGGCCGCGCTCGTTTTAGATAGCTAAACAAGTGTAATGTGGAGACTGGAGCTTTCTGGTTAAATTGTTATTCTGTGATATAAATTGAAAAGGAAAACGAAAATTCATTGAAATATAACTGAATAAAATATAACTCATTATATGCTTGTGAAGTTACTCTGAGCGTATATCCACACCGGCAGGCTTGAAAAACATGCCTGACCACGGTGGGAATCGAACCTACGACCTTTGGAATACTAGCCCAATGCTCTGCCAACTGAGCTACGCGGTCAGGTTGGTTCGAGTATGTGATATTTCGGAATCGAGTCTAGTTCCTTCGATATCAATGTAATCTAGTAATCATGATTTTTTTCTGTGTTGGTGTAATGTACTCAGGTGAATATCAATATAACTCATTATCTATGTTATAACATAGATAATGAATAAACGTTGACTATATAGTCAACGTTTATTCATAAATATGTTCCTTCACTGTCACGTGTGTATTGTATTCTTACCAAATCCACCAATAGCAATTTTCAATTACCCTATTGTTCGAGTCACGGATAGGCAACTTTCCTAAAACATTGCTATTGGTTAGTTGGGAAAAAATACAATACGCACGTGACGATGAAGGACCAGATTTATGAATAAACGTTGACCTAACATAGATAATGAGTTATATTGTTATTCTAATGAGTTTCCAGACCATCTATTCTATTAACTATGATATAACCTGCCCCTGAGTATGGGAGGATGACCCACCGATCTGTAGCAAATGTACATGACAAGTATACGACCCCTTACGCATGTGGTCTTATCCCGTATGTCAAAAATATATCAAGAATATATATGAACGTTATAAATATGGCAGATGCAATCTGATTTTAATATACTATTGAAATTACTTATACCGTTTACACTTTACAGTGTCCGTGAAAGTCAGTCATGAGGGTGGCAACTTTGGTAAAACACGTGGACAACAAGTGTCTCATGACCATAGTTCTCGACATCAACCTGAAGATAATACACATGTGGTTCCTCCTCTTAACTTAAGAACGTCAATCTCTCCCGTGAACAAATCAAACGGAACATTTTCGTCAAGAGTATCTGATCCCACATTAAATGTGAAACGGAATTCATTAATATCTGTACGCGATGTTAAAACATCATATTCAGAAGCAGACAAGGACAGATCAGAGACTTTAATTAATAAATGGGTGAATGAAGATTTTAGTAGTTTCAATACAAACAGAGAACAGAATTATGACGGACATTCTAAAGCAAATCTTTCTAATGAGGTTATAGTGCCATTTCATAGAACTGCAAGTGCAACATTATTCCGAGAATCTTTAGCCTCGCAAGAGGTTTATGAAAGTAAGAATATTAGTGAGCTTTCAGAGGCTACTGGGAATTTACCAGACCGTAGAGGCGTTAAAAAAGGTCGTTCAGTTCCAGAGGTACAAGCAACAAGAACGTCACGATTACGTGAAAAAGGGACAGGTAGCAAAAACTCTTCGCTAACAAGTCGCCGTAAAAAACATGGAGTAGAAGGACCTCAACAAACTGTTCAAAAATCTAAACCACATATATTAACTTCAGAGGAAACATCTGATGATCGATTTACGAACAAATATAACAATATATCATCCAGTGGTCAAGGAAATGAAACGACAAGTATTCCCAGTGTAAGTACCGGATATTATTTTAATACTTAATTTGGAATCTTGGAGTTTCCGCAATTATTGTCGTGTAAAAAATATCGTCTGCAGCACAAAGAAAAATGTGCAAGTGCAAAAGAGTTAAAACATTTGCAAATCTAGCCTGTGTTGCAGACTCTAACAATATTATTTATTAAACTGTTCACATCATGCAATATGGGACAAGTAGTTCTAGACTTTTTCGCCCACTCGTCAAAGGAATCTGCAGGTTAAAAAAAGGCATTGAAAATCCATGCAATCAATGTGACTTCTTACCTAAAAACAGTTAATTAATCTAAAGATAAACTGTTCATCTATATATAAAATCTCTTCTTCTGATACTAGTAAGTTGTAAGTATGTAACTTGTAAATACAGTAAATATTGTAATTTTTGTTATTTTTGTTATTTATACAGGGAGTGGACATTAACACCCTCCCCCCATAAAACATGGTATATCCTGTTGTTTGTCACCATACGTAAAATAGATACGTGGAGAGAGTTTTTATTCAAAATCCAAGATGGTGGATTTGAATCAGAAATTTATAATGTCGTTGAATAGTTTCTATTATATTCATGCGATTTTACTTTGCATCAGTCATCCAGAAATGCCCAAAGGTTTGAATGAATCGGAAGGAACTGACTGATGTGATGCAGCAAATATCTATATAATAAAAGCTTAATAAAATAAAAAGTAAAGTATAAAATTAAAGTAATCCTTTCTTTTTCCAGCATCTTTTAGCGACGTTTACTCCCACTGCTCACCAGGAAAAGATTTTGGAGCAACTTGCAGCTCTAAGAAAGGTATACACCTCTATAAATATTTATAACTAAAGGGCACTCAGAGACTGTATACCTCCGCCAGCAAATTATGTCACGTATCCCATGCATAAATTATATGATGGGCTAATTATGCATTCAGTTTACTCTGCCCAGGAAAACAAGACAAACGTCAAATAGACCTTTCCCCTTTTGAGTGAAATTTTGATCTAGACAAGTCTGGACAAAAATTTCATCACAGCTTGAAAGAGCATCACGAAATTAGTAATATTCCGAAGTTTCGTTGCGAAATGTTGTAAAATGCGGATAATATACCTAAGTTTGCCGTTTTTCAGTCATTTTGTATTACAAACGGGAAATTGATAATCAGTTTGATCATCTGATTATCAATTTCTCATTTGTAATGCAAAATGACTGAAAAACGGCAAACTTAGGTATATTATCCGCATTTTACAACATTTCGCAACGAAACTTCGGAATATTACTAATTTTGTGATGCTCTTTCAAGCTGTGATGAAATTTTTGTCCAGGCATATCTAGATCAAAATTTCACTCATAAGGGGAAAGGTCTATTTCTCATCCAGTTTTCATCCAAATTGAACTAAAATTTAATGGATATGTTCTTGGACTATTGCATTATAGTTCCACAAATTTTCGTATTAATACGTGGTGACAGACAAACACCCAAACAAACAAACATACCCAGGTGAAAACGTAACCTCTTGGCGAAGATAATAACCGTAAGATCAGTTTAGTTTATCTAAGAACCTAAAGATTATCGTGCTGAACAGCAACGAGCAGATTCATTCACCGTATAACGTACCTTCTTAGGCCAGTTTTAGACGCCGAATTTCCGTCAAGGACATTTTAAAAGGAAAAAAAGGACATTTTAAATAATTTAATTTGTTGCAACACATTAAAGATTCTGTAAAGTCCGTAATGTAAACAAACCCTTTGTTTACATTTTGAACCGCTATATTTGTAAAATATGATATACTAACTGAATATCTAACACTTTTCTGGTTCGCCATGCTATAAACTCTACGTTTATATTATTAATTATGCTATTACCTCCATTACGCGCCCGCATTACTTAACTGTTGAGGATTCTGCAGTACTTCATATAGATCATTTTTTGCTCTTTCTCTATTCATAATATATTTATCGATGTTGTTGCGAAGAATTTATGCAAATCTTTTAAAGTAGTTTATTATTTTGATTATTTTACACTGGTTACTGACAGCAGTTGAGCCCCCTATGGTTCCGTCGCACAATTGCTGTAATCAACTTCGAAATTAAGAAGTGTCAGTTATAAATTCAACGAACTAAGCCCCGGTCAAACGAGAATGAGAGTAAGTTGATGAGAGTTGGCAGTCACGCATTGTTACGGGGACATTTCAAGCTCTAGATCAACGAAATAAAGATTTGATGAGTGTTCCAACAACGTTTTAATTTAGATAGAATACATGATAGTGTTGGGAAAGCATTAAGAACAGATAACCCCAAGGTCGCATGCCTGCCAACTCTATTTCGCGCGGTTCCTCATCTTTACTCGCCCAATAAAGCTAGGGAAATATTCAAGTCTGTCTCGTCCTCGTTTGATCCGAGAGTTAAATTCGACAGAAATAGGACGTCTAAAAGAGACCTTAACAACCCTGCATATATTCATCCACTAATACTATATATGTTTCCAAATAAATAGGGACTTCTGGTGAAAGATCAAGAAATCAAAACTCGGGTATTCCAAATCAATGAATATGAAATCCAAGCATAATAATTACTGTTAGTGGTAGTAACTATCATGTAAGTTTAGAGCTATGTTTATATGTGCATATATATAATCACGCAAATGAAAATTAATATTTAATAATCATCAAAAGTTCACTGTTGTCGCCACACTGTAAATTTCAAGGAGTTGAATCCAAAAGTGTTATTCTGCCACTAAAAATGGTGCATAGTAGACCATGTCATTTTCACGCCTTGTTTTACAGGTGCAATAGTCCTGAGACTAGTAGACCAACGTTTTATAACACAGGTACAAATCTATACAGACTCGCACATATTCCACCCGGTTGCTCGTAAAAATCCAGTGCGTGTAGATGTTGCCTTGTCCGTGAATATATTGAACTAACAAAGAATGTGCCTGTATCGTTGTCAGGGTTTTTAACATTGCAATATAGTCTAGTTTCTCAAGCAAAGACTTCGTCTTCATGGATTTCTATCTGCCATAGTTGCCGAACAATGTCGGCGGTGAACAATGTCGGCGGTGATGATCTCATATCAAGAATTGCAGATTATCCTCAGATATTGGCCACAGAGATTGTCGATATGACATCATCTCCGGTAACTTTGACACCTAAATCGGCTAAGTACCACTGACAAGGAAGCGCTAAAGGAGGTTGAAACACCCAGTCATCAGGTAGTCGGCAAAATATTGAATCCCAGCCGGCAAAACACGAATTTGGATACTGAAGGAAAATAATAACATATTAGAGTGACGGTGCACGTGATTAAAAATTAATAATGACAGGGAAAATATTAGGGAGAAATGAAACGAACAACGGCAGTTTAACCGAAAATAAGATGAATAATATGATGTCTGGAAAAACATTTTTAGGTCCCCCCCCCCTCGCCTACAATTTGGGGAAAAGAAATATTAATTAGTGGTTGTGGTATAACTTGGCAAAATTTATCTTAAAACTCGTCACCTGTCGTTTGCAATCGAAGTCATTTAGGTTATTTTCAGCTTTCCAGGTTAAAACATATTGGGATCAAGATATTGAACACAGCAATAACTTTTCCACCTGCAGGTTCCAATATCGTGCACACAATCGCGTATGCAGGCGGTTGGTGACTTCATGTGCCTGGCTGTCTGCTAACTGCTAAGGGGCTACTACAAAGTCAGATCTATCGCAAAGGGAATATAAACAAAATTTTCACGTCTTGCTAATAAATAATGCTCTCATTGCTTCCTTTACTCAAGTTGTCCTGAACAATTAGGTGTGACCTATTTACATGATTAAGTTCTTCCATTTGTCGAGTGTATATGGATGTTTCTTTGCACATGCATGTGTCATTGCTCGTGGCCATGCAGTAGTACCTGTTGGTGCATGAACAATTTATTCATTTAAAGGGATATGGCAATATAAATTAAGTTTGTCTTTTTTTAAAGAACATTTAAAATGATATATAAACTTCATTTACATTTATTCCGTATCTTGCTTGGTTTTCGAAATAAATCGACTTATTTTGATCAAAAGCAGCATGCATTCCGCCATCTTGGATATGCATTCAATATGCATACGTCACAAGCAGAGTAAAAAGCGACATTTTTATCTTGCAAACCACATGTCATTATCAATATATGAAACTCGATTTTCCGAAGTCTTTTTATTTTAGTACTCAACTCACAACATTTTAGGAAACTTTTCGAAGAAACGTTATTAAAAACATCAAAAACTCAGTTAATACTGAACAGATTTGAAATTGCTCTCAATTTCGCAAAACACCTGTTTGTATCAGGTTTTATATATATATATATAGCTTCTTTGGGTACTTATAATGTAGAATAATGAAAAAAATTTCTCGAACTCAAATTTTGTGAACCAGGGGGTGTGTCTTTTCCAACAAATTAAAACTAGCTCGCGCACAAAATTTAAACGTTGTAATCATATTTTGAGTTAATAGATGGAAAAGTTGTCTGGTTTTTAATTACTGTACAAAATTTCAGACAATTTGGTTTAGTTTAAGCCCTTTAACTATTTATTTTATTCTAAAAAATCAGCCTTTTGCATGCTTAATTAATGCCTTTACCTAATTTGCATATTGCTGACATATGCAAATTAGGCAAAAGCATTAATTAATTAAGCATGCAAATAGCTGATTTTTAGCAAAAATGTAACTGCGTGAATAGTTAAAGGGCTTAAACTAAACTAAATCGTCTGAAATTTTGTACAGTAATTAAAAACCCGACAAAGTTTCTATCTGTGAACTCAAAATATGATTACAACTTTTAAATTTTGTGCGCGAGCCATTTTTAATTTGTTGGAAAGACACACCCCCCTGGTTCACAAAATTTGAGTTCGAGAAATTTTTTTCATTATTCTACATTATCCAAAAATTACCCAAATTACCCTACATTACCCAAAGAAGCTATATAGATAAAAAACCGGATACAAATAGGTGTTTTGCGAAATTGAGAGCAATTTCAAATCTGTTCAGTTCCTTTTTATACACCCTGTATATAACTTTAAAAGTTCTTTCAAATAAGACAAAGTAATTTTTATTGCCATATCCTTTAATTAAGCGCTCTTTAATTTAAATTTTTAGTATTCAGATGCGGCGCTGATGAGGGCGGCGCTCCGTAAAATATGTTATTTAGTATATACCAGTGTTAGCCTGCGAACAGGCTGTTCGCAGGCTATACCAGTGTAGGTAGTGCCAATAATAATAAACAAGCTTTCGTTGGTAGGGATGCAACTACCTGAAAAATATAAGGAAAATTTCGATGTTTCGGGCACGAGGGTGGGGGCAGCTAGGGGGGGGGGGCGAGGGCGGGGTAAAGAGAGCGGGCTAATTTGTATACGATAACAAGAATTGTCGGCAAGGTTACTTGTGCAATACTGTCTCATGTGCGGCGCTTAGTTGAGGGCAGCGCTTAAACGAGTAAATGCATAACCCTTGGTCTCCAACCTCGTTCCCAGGGCCTTCTGACATCGGGCTCACATGCGAGCCAAGGGCAAATGTGTTCGCTCAACCTCGTTCCCAGTTGGTGTTCGCTATGATCTCGATTGCCCCGCCGTCGACAGAAATTTCACTGCGTGATTTACGGGTTTAAGCTGCAGTTATTTTATTATTTATTATTCTTTATACACGGTAGCTTATCAACCTATATCTGTAAAAAATATAGTGTTTTCTAATAAAGTTTCAAATAATTAAAATGGTTGCTTTTCATAAGGCTGCTCAGTTTTTATATGGCCGTGCAGACCAAGTTAATCAGGAAGTTTTGAACACCCGGTTTGATCAGTGATTTTACGTACGCAGATGGGTTATCATTGATAATGTTATCCATTAAACCCTGCTGCAGTGTAACTAGATTTGGTAAACTATTTTCCTTTTGGTAAAATTTCATCAATTTTGGAAAAGTTTAGTATTGAAATTTTTTAATTAGTGATAGTGTAATCCCTGTATGTGGAAATGGTGATCGGGGTTTGGTTTCTAATTATCGTCCTATCTCTCTATTGCCTATTTTAAACAAAATTCTTGAAATATTAATGTATAAAAGACTGATAAAATTCATAGATAAACATAAAATTCTTAATGGAAATCAATTTGGTTTCCGGGCTACTAGTAATCGTTACACAACACAAGCATGCACCTTGACCTTGATGATTGTTGACAAAGTGCAACGAGCTATTGAAAGTATATTACTTTCTTGTGGCCTGTTTTTGGATCTTGGTAAAGCGTTTAACACGGTTAACCACGTGTTCTTCTTCACAAACGTGAACACTATAGGATACGTGGAATGGGCAAAGAATGCGGTTCACTTCATACCCAAATAATAGAAAGCAGTTTGTTTCAATAAACAGTGGTCAGTGCGAATTCAATGAATCATAAAATTGAATGTGGAGTTCCTCAAGGCTCAGTTCTTGGACCTCTTTTTCTTCTTCATATAAATGATTTCAACAGATCATCACAAACTCTTGATTTTCATTTATTTGCTGATGATTCAAATTTATTCGTCTCAAACAAAAATATATTGACACTTGAAGCTATAATGAATGAGGAATTAGTTAAAGTACTCAGTACATACATGGCTCTGTGCTAATAACTTATCACTAAACGTGGACAAAACTAATTTTGTTTTGTTGAAATTGTTCTATCAAATTGAAATTGTTCTACAAAAGAAACCACATTTAGTTTCCACTAGCCTCGTTGTCCGTGAATACCAAACCTATAAACAGGGCCGGAACTATTTAGGTATATGAAGTGAACCGTGTTAAATATTAAGGAATTTTCTGAAACATTTGAGGTCGAAAAAGGTCTGAAAAAGTATTTTTAAGCCCCCATTATCTGAAACTAGTGTTTGGAAAAGGTTTTGGGACGTTTTGTTTTCGGAAAAAACCATCGACCCCCCCCCCCCCCCCCCTACCTCCCCCCACCCCTATTTCTTTAAATCACGAAGCAAGAATAATTGCTAATCATGAAAATACCCTTGGGGGTTCATATATGCAAGAAAATATATTATTGGTATTGGACATTGGAGTATTGGTATTCTTTGCAAAATTAATAGGCATTTCATAGATATACACACAAGATTAGAATTGTAACTTTTTCAGAATAGACCTTTCCCCTTTTAAGTGAAATTTTGATCTAGACTGGCCTGGACAAAAATTTCACCGCAGCTTGAAAGAGCATCACAAAATTAGTAATATTCTGAAGTTTCCTTGCGAAATGTTGTAAAATGCGGATAATATAGCCTTGCGAAGTTTGCCGTTTTTCAGTCATTTTGCATTACAAACGGCAAATTGATTATCAATTTCCCATTTGTAATACAAAATGACTAAAAAACGGTAAATTTCGCAAGGCTATATTATCCGCATTTTACAACAATTCGCAACGAAACTTCGGAATATTACTAATTTTGTAATGCTCTTTCAAGCTGTGGTGAAATTTTTGTCCAGACTTGTCTAGATCAAAATTTCACTTAAAAGGGGAAAGGTCTATTCAATGCTCATATAGTTCTTTATTCTACGATCTAAGATTATTAAAAATGTGCGATATAATTATTGTAATATTTAATGGGAACCTAACTAGATTAGCTTTCATAGTTATTTTAGGTGTCCAGACTCCAGCGACTTTATTTTCTGTTAATTCTAATTAAGTGTGAAATGACTATATGTCTATGTAATATGGAGTTCTAATAATTGTAATAAAAAAATGTTGTTGTTCGGTTGTGAAATTTTTGTAAACGTTTTAGATATTGTAGTAATTTAGTAATTTATTCAATAACCTTGTGTAATAGATTAGAGATGTTATTAAATAAAAGCGATTAACGGGACTCTATAGCCTGCAAAAATCCGCTAATTTCAAACATGGAATAGGAAATTATTAGTAACACTTACAGCCCAGGTCACACTACAGAACGACTACGATATGATAACTTGTAAACACGCGATGATCAGTGGTCAAAAAATTATGTTGGTGTCCACACTACAACGAAAACGATAAAATTATCGGTTGACGATAACGATATTGTCATCAATAATTATATCGTCATTACGATACGATATCGTCATTGACGATAACGATATCGTCATTATCGATAACGATATCGTCATTATCGATAATGATCTCTCTGTGACAAATGTCGCACAACAAATGTTGCTTTTCATGGTAATTAAGATGTTATCGTATTAGTCCAGGAGGAGAAAGGGGGTATCGTAACCCGAGCAGGGAATTTATGAGAATATGTGACTTTGGTCAATTTTGGGGCGCTGATTTCAAAAATCGATGTTATACGGGCCAATACCGGGGCCTTCAGCCTCGTTTTGATTCATATAGCCTCGTTTTGGGGCATACATAGGGAACACGTTAGTTGTCTTAGTTAGCTAGGGAAACCAGTGATTTTGGTCAATTTCGGTGCGCTGATTTCAAAAATCGATGTTACACGAGCAAATACCAAGGCCTTCACCTCGTTTTGGTGCATGCAGCCTCGTTTTGGTGCAAATAGATGGAAATCATTAGTTAGCTTAGATAGGCAAAGTCGTTGGTGATCTTGGTCAATTTCGATGCGCTGATTTAAAAAATCGATGTTACACAGCAAAATACCGAGGCCTTCAGCCTCGTTTTGGTGCGTACAGCCTCGTTTTGGTGCCTACATATGTGCCTTAGATAGCCGAGGAAGTTGGTGATTTTGCTCAATTTCGGTGCGCTAATTTCAAAAATCGAAGTTATATGCGCAGATATATTGGAACCTCTAGCCTCCGTTTGATACACATATCCTTGATTTAGTGGAACTATTGGGAAGATCCTACTTAAACAAGCAAGAAAGCTAGTGATTTCTGCTCTTTTTGATAAAAAGCAATTCTATCGCCCCATTAAATTGAGGTCATGTTATGCATGGCATTAAAAAACATGTACATTCTGATTACAAACCTTGCATTTTCCTTTTCAAAATTCACTCGTGTCTTCAATTTCCACATCCAAATCATCCTCGTAGTCATTATCGGAGGACAAACTGTTCTAATTCTCCGTGACTGCGAGTAGCGCATCAATCTCCTCCAGATAGCAAATGTCACTCCAGACCGCGTTTCCATCTCCGTCCCATCCATGCTCGTCGGGGCTCTCAAGTTCTACTAGCAGCTGATCGGCGTGTCAAAAGATGTACGCGACATAGTTAGCTCTCATGATGTGATGATGAAGATTTGACTGGCATAGTGGCATTAGACAAAGGTCAATGATCTTTTTCTTGTTGAACTTGTTCCTTGCCTCATTGACTGAGAGGATACGTGGATGCTCGTATATAGAACAGACGAACCATTCTAAACCCCGAACTAACTCCTCGCTTGCTGTCACCTCCGTACCCAAGGATGAAAATAGATCGATAAAGGCAGTGTTCTTGGTCACGGCTTTCCACACGGCCTGCTTTTGCTTACGAAAAAGGCTAGATACATAATCGTCCGGAAAAGGCATGCGTTCCAAAAGAGCTCATCTGTGACCAAGGGACAATCCAGTTGACGTCACGTCGATGATTTTCCTGTTCTTCCCGCTGCCATTGTCAATCAGAATCTGTGTGTCCGAAAAATAGTGACCAATGAACAAGCTAAGGTTATTATGTCTATATCACCAGATGGCGACCGTACCATTGCAGTTGAGCTAGGTGGCAATTGGCTAGCATGCACAAATGCAATGAGTTTATTACCAGAATTAACCAGCGACCGCGAGGAAGCGGACAAGAAACTCGTTGCATTTGTGCGTACTAGCCAATTGCCACCTAGCTCAACTGCAATGGTACGGTCGCCATCTGGTGATATAGACATAACCTTGTTCATTGGTCACTATTTTTCGGACACGCAGATTCTGACAATGGCAGCGGGAAGAACAGGAAAATCATCGACGTGACGTCAACTGAATTGTCCCTTGGTTACAGAAAAGCTCTTCTGGGAATGCATGCCTTTTCCGGAAACGATTATGTATCTAGCTTTTTTCGAAGGAGAAAGCAGGCCGTGTGGAAAGCCGTGACCAAGAACACTGCCTTTATCGATCTATTTTCACATTTGGGTACGGAGGTGACAGCAAGCGAGGAGTTGGTTCGGGGTTTAGAATGGTTCGTCTGTTCTATATACGGGCATCCAAGTATCCTTTCTGTCAATGAGGCAAGGAAGAAAGTATTTTGGAACAAGTTCAACAAGGAGAAGAAGATCATCGACCTAAGTCTGATGCCACCATGCCAGTCAAATATCATCACATCATGAGAGCTAACTATGTCGCGTACATCTTTTGACACGCCGATCAGCTTCTAGTAGAACTTGAGAGCCCCGACGAGCATGGATGGGACGGAGATGGAAACGTGGTCTGGAGTGACATTCCCTATCCCGAGGAGATTGATGCGCTACTCGCAGGCACGGAGAGTTAGAACAGTTTGTCCTCCGATGATGACTACGAGGATGATTTGGATGTGGAAATTGAAGACACGAGTGAATTTTGAAAAGGAAAATGCAAGGTTTGTAATCAGAATGTACATGTTTTTTAATGCCATGCATAACATGACCTCAATTTAATGGGGCGACAGAATTGCTTTTTATCAAAAAGAGCAGAAATCACTAGCTTTCTTGCTTGTTTAAGTAGGATCTTCCCAATAGTTCCACTAAATCAAGGATATGTGTATCAAACGGAGGCTAGAGGTTCCAATATATCTGCGCATATAACTTCGATTTTTGAAATTAGCGCACCGAAATTGAGCAAAATCACCAACTTCCTTGGCTATCTAAGGCACATATGTAGGCACCAAAACGAGGCTGTACGCACCAAAACGAGGCTGAAGGCCTCGGTATTTTGCTGTGTAACATCGATTTTTGAAATCAGCGCACCGAAATTGACCAAGATCACCAACGACGTTGCCTATCTAAGTTAACTAATGATTTCCCTCTATTTGCACCAAAACGAGGCTGCATCCACCAAAACGAGGCTGAAGGCCTCGGTATTTGCCCGTGTAACATTGATTTTTGAAATCAGTGCACCGAAAGTGACCAAAATCACTGGTTTCCCTAGCTAATTAAGACAACTAACGTGTTCCCTATGTATGCCCCAAAACGAGGCTATATGCATCAAAACGAGGCTGAAGGCCCCGGTATTGGCCCGTATAACATCGATTTTTGAAATCAGCGCCCCAAGATTGACCAAAGTCACATATTCTCATAAATTCCCTGCTCGTGTTACGATACCCCCCTTTCTCCTCCTGGACTTGGATAGAAATTATGAATAATTTTCACCTATAAGACCATTCAGCTATTAAAATAATCTATAGACGTTCGTTCGGTACCAAAGAATGGTGTCCGCTTACGAGATGTGGTGTCCACAAGAAGAGATTCGATTCATAAACAAACGAGTTACTACTAATACTAATAATAATAATAATAATAATAATAATAATAATAATAATAATAATAATAATAATAATAACTACAATATTGAATCAGGAGGTCCACTCACAAAGTGATTTTCAGTGGAGCCCTGAGAGAAAAATAATTGAAGTTACTGTATTGTTAAATATATCGCTATGTTATATCGCGTCCTATCACTTCAGCAGAGTGTCTTATATAGCTAGTGTCAAATGTTTCTGTTAAGTTCAATTTCCGATTATGCAAATTGTTCCGTATTTCCCGGTGTTCCACAGTCAGACTGTTCCAGTCGTTAACAACATGGTAGCCGAATGTCGGCTTATCTTTTCTCGACGTGTTCCAAATGTAAGTTCTGTGTGTTTCGGATGTTGTAGCTGTGGATGTCAGAGGAGCATTTACGTGCAATAGCTTTCGTTCTTTTTGCATAAATTGGTACAATTCTCGTCATTGCAGTGACGTTGACACACATACACGTGTAAAAGTCTCGGAGCTTGTCAGCAAGATGTGTTCGCACTGCTTGTTCCCAGTTGTTGACAAGTCTGGAACAAGTTGTTATCATCTTGTCATGTTTTCATTGTGTCCTGACGCTCTATTGTGTTTTCGAAACTTGTAAAGTGAAAAGTTTAGTTTTAAAAAACTTTTTCGAGGCATTCGGGCAGTATAGTTCTACATTCTATTTTACCAATTTTCTCAGCCATTTCCTAAATAAATTGATGCTAAACAGAAACTATTTTTAAATTCTAACAAATGATGAGGCTAAAAGATTCGCAACAAGTTGTTCCAACAGTCTGATGACGACAAGCTCGTAGCAACTCGTTACGAACAGCCTGTATAGTACTCTTGTTGAAACAACTTGTAGCAAGTGTGTTACCGTCATCAACCTTGTAACAAGGTGATAACAACTTGTTCCAGACTTGTCACAACAACTGGGCACAAGCAGTGCGGTCACATCCTGATATCTGCTTGACAACAACCTTGTTACAACTTGTTTGCAGATCTGAAGCCGGTTGTTCAAAAGCTGGCTAAGCTTAACCCTAGGTTAACCTCAAATTCAAACCAAACCCCCCAACAGCTTGTTTATTAACTTGGAAATATTTCTTGAGAAATCTTTTGCGGTTCAGTAGATGTTTTTTTTTCCTTAACGTTTAGAAATAAACAGTCGCGCAGAAATACAGAAACTATAAAACAACTGGCTAAATTTTAACCGAGGGTTTGCGCTAATTCAGCTTTGAACATCCAGCCTTTCCAACAGCTTGCGCGTTTTTACATTTGTACTTGTGGACCAGTAAATTCAAACATTCGCGTCGCAAGTAGAGCTGCTCCCATCGTTTTATTTTCATGATCGATTAATATCGATTAATTGTATTGATTAATTTATTTAAATTTGACATGCTGACATGAGCATGCCTCCCTCATCCAACAACTCAGTCAGTATTTACGTTTGAAATTATTGTTTACTCAAAGTTATAAATTGCGCACATTTTACCGCAATTGACAGGAAAATGACGATACTTTTACAGATAAAGCACTTAAACACACTTTGAAAGTTTGTTTGCATGTCGCTTGAAAAACGGTTCAAAAATTTTAAAAATTGAATATAGTCATAACCAAGTAGAAAAGTATGTTCGTTAGTTTGAGCGCGTGTTACGTTACATACAAAAGATTCTCCTCTAAGTATAATCGATTGCGGAAAACATCATCGATTAGATTAATCGATCAATCGATTAATTGGGAGCAGCCCTAGTCGCAAGGTAGTAAGATTTATGTTATTCACAATTACGTTATTCACATCCTGTCCAGCCTCACACACAGAGGCTTCCCAATGCTTCTGTGCCGGATTGGTAAATATCCAGGGATAATATCTACTACCGAAACAAATATCTCCGCGGCTTTTTCTTTGTTTCCAATTAGTTTGTTGTTTGTTTCCAATTAGTTTAATTTGTTCCGACTAGTTTTCAGACAGAGCCAGAGAAGTCTTTGGGGTGTGTTGAAAACGTTCAACATAATTCTACAATCGAAACGCAACTTCTTGGGCTTTTTCCACTTCATTCAACTTCATATACGTTAAAATTAACTCGTAGAAAGCGCGGGCCTTCACTGAAATGCTAATCCTGCCACTAGCTTCAATTTCACGACGAAGATAAACATCGAACAACGGCTTGTCTACGCCCGTACTGAACATACATGAGTCATCCTCTCTTTTAATAACATTTTCAAAATGTTTAACAGCTTCATGATAACGTTCCAATTTCAACAAAAGTGACCCAAACGAGCATTCTACAAATATTGATAATTCGGCAGTCTTTTGGAACAGATTCTGGTACAAATTAAAAGCAAGTTTCACCTGTCGTTTGCATTGATAAAGTTCAGCCAGGACTGCCACAAGGTTTTGGTCAAGCGTAAAATCTTCATCCAGTTTAAGGCATAGTTCATAACACTGAATTGCACCACCAAGATTCCCTCTTTCACATGCCATTATCCATCCCAACGAGCGGAAAATATAATATTGATTTGCAAAAGAATATCGTGCAAGGATTACGCATTGAGCAGGAAAGGGCTTGTCCAGAAATCCCTCTTTAGTTTGAAGCATTGCAAGAAATTGCTTGAAGTGTAAATGTGATTCTTTTCCTCTATCCATTTTCACTAACTCATTTCCAGCTAAGCGCAAGCATGACATCTTCATTTCGATCAAGTCGGGTGATTGCTTCTCGTTCGTGTAGTATTTTAGTGCAAAGGAGTATCCGTTAAGCATGTAATACAATTTGAAAATATTTGCTGGAGATAACGGAAATTCACAATTCTGAAATTGCTTTTGGTCTTCATCACTCAAAAGCGACAACAACTCGTGATGACAGGCCTCGATAGGGTATGGGATACTGGAAGGACGTTTCCCGTGAACTGCATCTTGAACAACTACTGGGTTAGCTGCCAGCTTCTCGCACACAGCTACTGCTTCTCTTTTCTTTCCCATTTCAACAAACACTCGGAACATTGTCCTACACATTTCGATCATCTCGGGTGATTGCGTCTCGTTCGTGTAGTATTTCAGGGCCAAGGTGTATTCGTTAAGCATGTAATACAATTTGAAAATATTTGCTGGAGACAACGGAAAATCACAATTCTGAAGTTGTTTTTGGTCTTCGTCACTCAAAAGAGACAACAACTCGCGATGACAGGCTTCGATAAGGTATGGGGTAATAGAAGGACGTTTCCCGTGAATTGCATCATGAACAACTACTGGGTTGGCTGTCAGTTTCTCGTACGCAGCGACTGCTTCTCTTTTCTTTCCCATTTCAACAAACAATCTGACCATTGTTCTGCATAAATGTCTTGGCATGATCTCCAATACCGAAGCAAATATCTCCGAGGCTTTTCCTTTGTTTCCAATTAGTCTGTAAGCATATCCTACAATAGATAGAGCCGCAGAATAATATGAAGTGCACTGAAAACGTTCAACATAATTCTCCAATCGAAGCGCAATTTCTTGGGCTTTTCCCACTTCATGCAATGTCATATACGTTAAAATTAACTCGTAGAAAGCGTGGACCTTCACTGAAATGCTAATCCTGCCACTAGCTTTAACTTCACGACGAAGGTAAACGTCGAAAAACGGCTTGTCTACGCCCGTACTGGACATACATGAGTCATCCTCTCTTTTAATAACATTTTCAAAACGTTCAACAGCTTCATGATAACGTTCCAATTTCAACAAAAATGACCCAAACAAGAATTCTACAAATGGTGTCAATTCAGCAGTCTTTTGAAGCAGCTTTTTGAACAAATTAAGAGCACGGTTCTTCTGTCGTTTGCAAGAATCTCGGTTTTCTATATCACCTGTTAACGCTTTTGATTGATAGAGTTCAGCCAGGATTGCCACAAGGTTTTGGTCAATGGTAAAATTTTCATCCAGTTCAAGGCATCGTTCATAACACTTAATTACACTATCAAGATTCCTTCTTTCGCGTGCCATTATATCCCCCAACGAGCGGAAAATATAATATTGATTTGCAAAAGAATATCGTTCGAGGATTGTGCATTGGGCATTAAAGGGCTTGTCCAGAAATCCGTTTTTAGTTTGAAGTATTGCAAAAAACTGCGTGAAATATGAATCTGATTCATTTCCTCTACCCATTTTCACTAACTCGTTTCCAGCTAAGTGCAAGCATGACATCCTCATTTCGACCAAATCGGGTGATTGCGTCTCGTTTGTGTAGTATTTTAATGCCAAGGAGTATTCGTTAAGCATGTAATACAATTTGAATATATTTGCTGGAGATAACGGAAATTCACAATTGTGAAGTTGTTTTTGGTCTTCGTAGCTCAAAAGCGACAACAACTCGCGATGGCAGGCCTCTATCATGTATGGGATACTGGAAGGACGTTCCCCGTGAATTGCATCATGAACAACTACTGGGTTGGCTGTCAGCTTCTCGCACGCAGAGACTGCTTCTCTTTTCTTTCCCAATCCAACAAACACTCGGACCATTGTGCTGTACATACAATGTTCAACAGTTGACAATAGCTCGCCGTCAACTTCGACGCTTTTCTGTATGCCCGGACCATAAAAGACACGTGAAAAATAGGCACAATAGACAGACTTATCCGACAATTCTTTGCCTAAATTGTTCATATCCTGAAGCACAGCATCAGCCTCCTCGAAACGCTTTTGCTCACATAAAAAGTTGGCGTAGCTTAGATTCTTTTGAAGTACAAGTTCCGCTGTTGAGCCTTGATCGGTACGATAATACTGTTCTGCAAGTTTTAGCTCCGTATTTCTATCAAAGGCCGAGTTAATTGAATTTAGTTGGTGCATTTGGGCCAGACAAAGTAACATTCTGGAGCGATTGTTTATTCGATCAGTGACATTGTTACCCCCCATCAAATCGCATATTTCAAAACCAGTTTCTGCTACAACAATTGCTTCTTCAGTGCGCCCGAGGCCCATGTAGAGATTTGCCAAAGTTTTTAAAAACTCGTAGATGTTGTTTAAATCATTGCCACGCTTTACCGACACTTCTTTGCACATATCAACAGCCTGTTGAAACGGAGAGCGACTTTCGTGACTAGTACCACTAGATTTGGTAACAGTGATTGCCTGCAGCAAAGGAAGAAATTCTTCATAAAATGACAACATATCGGGAAGAGCAACCGAGAAAAACGCCAAGAGTGACTTACTCAGCCAAGGAATAGATGACTTTATATCATCACGGATAAGTAACACTCGACCAATGCATGAATATCGGCGAAGACATTTTGTTAGAAATTCAGTCTTGTCTCCAACCATAGAATTAGCAAAAAGAGATTCGAAAATTTTATCAGCTTCTTCTTCTTCATGTAACTTTTGAAAAACGACCGCCAACAACAGTTGCACTTCACAGTTCAAGGCTAAAAATTCTTCTTGTCTCGAGCTTCCACGTTCTTCCACTTGCTCAATGGCGTGCCTTGTCTGGCACAAGATCAGAGCTTGTTGACACAAACAGCAAGCTTGGGCAAGCTTATCATCTTTACTTTCTGCACTGTCTGACAAAATATCCAGGCATTTTGCTCCAAGGTAAAGCAACTCTATCGCTTGCAGATGTATGGATTCCCTATGTTCATGATCAAGTACCAGTTTTATCGCCTCTTGACATTTCAACCATGCACCTGCTACATTCTGGCACAGCATCTCGCTTTTTATTAAACCAATCAACACTTCTGAATATTCACACAGGTCATCACGGTTTTCTACTGTCTCAATGGAATAAACGCAAACGGCTTCATTGAAATTAATTGCAGCGGTTCGGAAATCGCCCCTGGATAAATAACATTCCCCACGCAATTCAAGAAATTTGGTTTTTCGTCTCCAATTAGATGGTAGCTGCAAACCAATATCTAAATATCTAATACCACTACTAAATCTATTGTCTTCCTTTGCTCTGATCGCCTCGCTGATTAACTTTTCAACAGTATCAAAGGAACAGCTTTCATAAAAAGATAATTCATGGGCTTGAAGAGAAGTGTGTATTTTTACAGCCTGATGGATATTGCCTTTCTTCCGGTTATGCTCGAGAGCATCTAACAGAGAACGAAGTAAAAGTCGTTTTACTTCCAGGTTAGATGATTCTGGATTGAGTGAAGCATCAGGAAATGTTTCAATTTCAACAGGGAGATTAACTTGGAACACTGTTTGCGTCAGCAGGTCCATTGTTTTAGGATCTAAAAAGCCAATTTCTCGAGGTTTGACAGCATTGGGATTTTAAGTGAAGAACTTCACATTTTCACGACCATTGCTACAATTCTCCAAAGTATTTAAGTCTTCAGCAAAGGTATCTTGTAGCGGCAAAGCAACAAATGCTTTCCGAATAGATGCGGAAAGTTTTTTCCTATCTGACGGTAATATTTTCTTCGATGGTAAAATTTCTTTCATGATGTCGCACGTTGTTTTGCAAAGTAGTTTTTTTCTTTCAACACTTTCGTGAATTTTGCTAAATAACTGATTTGCCATCTCATTCAAAGTCTCGGCTTTTTCCGGGTCACCTAAAGTACAGAATAATACGCCTAGGGAAGTGAAACATCTGACAGCGGCTGCTTTTGCGGTACTGTTCTCTGAAGCCTTGTCCTTCTGAGCAGATAGAAGGAATTCGTAAGCACGTTCGACAGTATCAACACCGACAGGATATTTGAAGGAAAAAGAGGCCAACCACATCAAACTCTGGAATATATGTTCATGAAATGGGTTTGATGAATGCAGATCCATCTCCATCGTTATTAGAAGCTCTCTATATTTTATAGCGTCTTGCATATTTTCTCTCATCAAGTACGTGTTTGAAAGCTGTTCAAGTACCTTGGTGACGATCTCATTTGATCTATTTTTTCCGTATACTATTTCGCTAACTTTCAAAGTTTCCAACAAAAGTCTTCTCTTCTCACTTATGTCTACTGACGTGTATTGTAAAACCAATGATAAAAACATTTCAACAGTTGAAAAGTCAACTTGTCCCGTTGCTACATGTTGCCGTAATTCTTCAGCCGCTCGATCATAATGACTTCGCTGAGCCTGCATCGCAATTTCAGGGTCGACTGAACTAATAGCACAAGCGTTCTCGGCCCATTTTCCAAGCTTCTGCTCTAAAGAAACACCCATGAGCGGGAATATCTTGGCGGCGTTCGGTAGCTCTCTGTACGTTCTTATGGCAGCACCAAAACAATGTCGAACACGAATTTTATCACGAAGATTTTCGTACAATTTTCCCATATCCTGAACAAAAGAAATTTTTTTCCAACTCGCAGGCAATTTTTCGACGAAAATGAAAGTTTGATCCAAAACCTTTTTTGCTTCAGATTCCCTTTTGTCCATTAAAATGGCTTTCGAAATGGCAATACGACACTCCAAGATGTCAAAAATATTTTTATTTTCCTGCATATCAACCATAACCTCTAACGCTTGTCTGTAATAACTCTCAGCATCTGACGCCAAACCTTGCTCAAAACAAAGCTTACCAAGCTTCATCAGACACAAGGCCTTTTCTTGAGACTGGGATGTAAGTTTTTGAACTTCTTCTTCCAATATTGTCTTTCCGTCGTGTTTTTCCTTGATTTTAGCCAAGGTTTCAGCGAGCAGACAAGTCAGTTTTACTCTGAGTTTTACTCCAGCAATTTTTGTCAGGCAGGCTTTTCCTTCCGAAACAGACTTCCAAGCTTGTTCTTGGTTGTGCTTAACATGCCATGTAACTGCTAGTTTACAGTAGAGGGCACAATCTAAAGATAAAACTACGTCATTTCCGCTGTCTGTGGCAGTCCTCAAACCTTTTTCGAGGTAGCACTGAGATTCCTCGGCAGAATATCCCATTTCGATACTCAACAATGCCAGCTGGAGATAAGTATCCTTAATTATTAATCCAGCGGGTCCGCCAAATGATTCAAACTGTTGCATCAACGATTCGAAGTAAAATCTGCTTTCCCTATACATGAGCAACCACATTGAGGTCCTCCCAAGAAAACGTAACGATGTCATCATATTTACGTTTGGTTTGGTTCCGTAGAGGAAGCGCTCCATACTCAATGCTCTTTGAAAACAACGATAAGCTTTGTCAATTAGACCCTGATTAAATAGAAACTCACCAAACGTATTTAACCACAGAATACTTTTAGTGCTCACACCTTCTTCGTCAATCGAAGATGTCATTTCAGAAATTACGGCGTCAATATTGTGTTGCTGAATAATACTCTTCGGAAAATGTTTTATAAACGCAAATTTCATCATGAGTAGTTCTCTTGCAGCACTGCGTTTGCTTCCCTCTACGTCCAGAAATTGGAACAGAATCGTGCTTGCCAATTTAAAATATTTTCGATCACCAAAAAACGAAGAAGAGGAAAGCAATACTTCTATCAATTGCCGACTTTCCTCCACGTCCAAGCGATTGACAAATTGCGTGGTTTCCTGATGTAGTTCGGACCAACGTTGGTCTATTTTACACAACAAAGAGTCCAAATTTTCTCGAATCTTATCCATCTCTTCTGTGCCCTTTGTGATACAAAGTGCAATACTTATTCGACGGATTTCAATACCCAGGTTTTCTGGATCTTGTTGAAGAGTACGGTCGTAGCATTTAAGAGCTTCGTCGTAGTTTAACAAGCGACAATATATATGACCCATCGTGACGTCAGAATCGTCATAGAATGAACTATGTGTAAGCGACGGCGGCATGTTTCCTGCTGGCTTGATCTTTTGTAACTCTTCATACAAAGGAATGGCAATAAAGAAAAAGTGAAACAGTTTTTCATTACTTGGCATATAGTAAACGGAAGTCCCTGTTTCTTCGTTTGAACTTGCCATGAGCTGTTCCCCTTGTCTTCCAGCTTCAAGATAAGTACTTATTCTTAGCTTAATTGCAATGGCCGCAGCACTTGCAAAGTTATCTCTTGCTTCAGACGAAATTATTTCCCTCCCGTAAAGTTCGTCAAGTATAGCAAACGTTCCGCTTCCATCAACTTCATAACATTTCGCCAGTGCAGCAAATACACGATCTGTCAAACGATAAATTTCCTTTTTGACATCATAAAATTTCCCATCGTCCAAGTCGTTATTGCCCGTCATCACATCCCCATAACGAGACACATCTTCGCAAAGAGTGTTCAGCCCTCGGCAGGATCCCCGGGTAGGCCAAGCACCACACGAAGCATCATGTTTACAACATTCTGAATCACAAGGACAAGACAAGATTTCAGCCATCTGCGTTCGATAAGCATCAACCAGTATATGTTTATCCGGTTGCAAAGGGGAAAAGGTCAACAAGGTGTCTCCTAATTTCCAATTCTTGCGATACCAATCGTTGTTCTGAAAATCTGCCATTTTCTCTGGTGTATGAATCAGCTCAAATTTCGGCATATTTCCTACAGGCATATTTCCCAAAGGCGTCTTGCACGCTTGTGGAAGAAATCCATCAAACGAAACTCCTCTTGTTGTTATGTCATCATAAAACCATGCCTCTTTAATTGCTTCGATATTCATACTAGGTAAAATGGTTTCTCCAAGATTGATAATCTAAAACACGGTAAAGATAAGCTGATTGCTCAAATATATTTCCTGCTTGGTATTTCCCTACCCTGGATTCTTTTCCACTTATTTTTGTTTTTCCCTGCTCCCACCCTTCGCTTCACCCCTGTTTTTTATCGCTATAAATGCCTTCCTTTCCTCCTTTGTTTATTCTATACTTTTTCACCTATCCCCTCCCCACCATTTTCGTCCCCTCAACTACTGTATTACAGATTTACGCTTTATTGCAATTAACTTCAAATAAGGTTTCCGCTACTTTCAGGCTGTCTTAATATAGGGACAGCCAATCGGGGAACAGCGTGAATGCATATGGGCGGAAACTAATATATTTAAGCATCATTCATAATTGATATCTACGAACAAATGTCGAATAGTGTACGTTTAGTAAATAGGATTTAAGCCCAACAAGTTTTGTTGTAAGTTCTGAATGTTGTTAAACATTTATCTCACGTCAAGCCTGCCTTTTGTTTCCCAAAACCATAAAAATATTCCTTGTACATTCGTCAATGTCTTC
This sequence comes from Paramuricea clavata, assembly GCA_902702795.2. NCBI lineage: Eukaryota > Metazoa > Cnidaria > Anthozoa > Malacalcyonacea > Plexauridae > Paramuricea > Paramuricea clavata. Next base: position 23,760 of record CACRXK020002094.1, read on the forward strand.
TACACTCGGCCGTACACACGAACAGATTTTCTTGTGCAAAAGCTGCCTTGACTAGTTTTGGAAAAGGCTCCACTTGACAAAGAAAAAATGTCAACTTTTTGTCGTGCACAAATAAAAGTTATCAATGAAAACGAGGCTTAATAAGATATAGAAACAGAAGGCTACTAAAAGTTATACGACTACAAAACTTTGCCTACCTGCAAATGAACCAAGTTTGTTAAATTTCGAAAGAAAACTTTACATTTTTCCTCTTCTGAATTTGTGAGAATAGCCCATTCGAAATCGGAGTATGGCGTCATTTCATTTCTTGCTAAAGACCCAAGGACAATGACTTCATGAGCACAAGGTGGTGTTCCAAGTAACTCTAAACATTCGTTAATTATCGTTGCCAAGAACTGCTTCATTCTAACCGAAATTGTGTCAGATAGTCCTTCTATCTCCTTGATTTCATCTTTCAGCATCTGTCGCACATCACATTTTTTTACTGATTCTTGGTTCTTAGACGATCTACGGCACTCCATAGACACCAACGATTGTTTTACATCATTCCTAAAATTTTTCAACTCATTTTGTTTAAGCTCTGAATCAAACTTACAATAAAGAGGATTTCCTCCAACCATTTCAACCATGTTGTCTTGGATATCAAGTAGCTTACGAGAAACGATTTTCGACAACGTTTTCGACAGTTCGGCTTCCACGTCCTCTGTTTTTAAAAAGTTGCGCACAAAGTTATACAATGCTGCAGCTTGAAGCAGAAATCGTTGTCTCTGCGGCAACTTAAAATTCCTGTCCGCTGCTTTCCTCTCTAGGACTTCAGCTAAGCAACGATACGGCTCTGGATTTCTTTTGTATGAGTTGTCCAACATAACTGTGCGTATGGCCTTAATCGAATAATTTTCAGCAATCTCTAATTCTCCTTTTGCCAAAGCCCGTTTTGCAGTTTCAATCAGCTCGGCTGGGTCTGACTGTTAAACAAATATATTTTTATTATTTAGATGTTTGCCATCTTCTGTCAAAAGCCCTTTCTACACGAACACATTTTCTACGACGACTTTTTTCTCGTGTACACAGAAACTTTGGCTGTTTTCGGTCATGGATAATTTGCCACAAATTGTGAACAATTTGCAACAGATTGGACTTGAGCGCAAAAAACAACAATATTGTCAAAAACATTTGTCGTAGAAAATTTATTCATGTTAAGTGGGTGTAATTAATGAGATACAGTATGGCAAAAAATTTTAATTTGTTTTATTTGAAAGAACTTTAAAATCGCACAGAAAACCTCTTATAGGCTACTTCTTGAAATATTTCGATTAAAAATAATGAAGTGTCCGCGCCATCTTGGAACAATTTTTGACCTGAGTAAGTGTGCTCATGAGCTGAGTAAGACAGCTTAAGCACAGGTTTCGAGCAAGTGGAATGTTGAATACTGGGTTTTAAAGTAGTTTGCACATGAATATTTGTTAGGAATATGAATATTGAGGGAAGAATTATAGTATTCAGAGTAGGAATATGATTAATATAATATGTAATCTATATGTAATCTAATACTTGAGCATTCCGTTTACGTCAAACACGTATACAGTATATATCACATTGGCAACAACATAGCGCAACATTTAAATTCACCTGATGAGTGTGGCAAGCATCGCTTGTCATCAGGATTATTTTGGGCATTTTTTCACTCATTTATTTTATACTTTATGGCGAGCACAAAACATTGAATTTCCCCCGTTTAAAACAAGATGGCTTTCTCAGTTGTGGTTCGTTGCTGCCGCTAAATATTTTACCATTTACAAGTGTTTTTAATATAAATCAAAGATTTTGTTTCCTGTCTATCGCGGCACTAAGAAAGTGTGCTCGATGTTCATAAATCGTCTAAAGACCACTTTTAATTACCTTGACAGTATTTTCATCTTTGTAGTCTTTACGCGAGAATGAGTCGATAAAATCTAAAAACACAGTATATAAATGAGGATGTTTGTGGACTTTCTGGTTATTATAGAGGGTGCATAAAAAATGCACAGCTCTAAAATGTCCACTAAATTGAAACTGCGCACAATTTGTAACGACTTTATGTTAGTATCGGTGGTTTGGGATCTTCTGTTATTTCTATGACCAAATTATTCTGAAAAGTAAATTTTCCGGTGCAAGAGGGATGTTTTCCAAAACCACTTTACAGATAACTTGCGCACAAAAATGTAAGGTTTAAAACGCAATTTGAATTCATAGGATGCAAGTTTCGAACGTATTAGAACAATCAAAGTCTAAACAATTTGACGTACATTAGTCCTAGGCGCGACCTCTAAAACTTGTACTTTTTTGCCATGCAATGTGATCACACACATAATTGTTTCTTACATTCTCTTTAGAAAAAGTTTAATAAAGTTTAATATGCGTGAAAGGCAACTAGCTATGGCAAAGTTTTAGATCTTTTGGATGAGATATGTTTCGATATGACTGTGCACCTCCTAATTTTAGCCTGTGAATATTTATAAATGCCAGAAAGAATCGAACTTTGGCAACTTAGCATGTGAACAACTGATGTAGTCTATATTATATAACCAATCACAAATTCCGCTGAAGGTTTTTCCTGGGTTTTTCCTTCATGTGTATATACGCATTCAATGGTCCTCTTTTCTCCCAGGATTTTTGTTACACTTCGCCACGTGAAGTGCATAGCACAGGTCATCCAGGTCGTAAATGCGAGCTAATGACCTTGAGTATCCCATATACCAATAGTTGGTCACCAGTCCTATACTAGTACTCAACATCAACGAGCTGACTGACAAGAACGGGGTCAGTTTACCAGTTATCCAGAGGTTCACCTGTTCCTCTAGAAAAACCTACAGTTTTGCACGCTCTATCAGGTCGTGAGTACCCTTACTGTCTCAGTATAGCAATGGTGGCCCGAGACCATCAGGACTCAACTCGCTGAAGAGCTATGTCATTCCTTGTGCAATCTAGAGGTTCGCCTCTTCCTCTAGGTAAATTTAGAGAGCCTCTAGATCGTTCGAGCGCTTCCTATATGCCACAAAATGTGTCTTAATGTATCTGTATGTATCGGTTGTCTTGCTGAGTTGCCAGTTCTTTAAACCACTCAGGTTTAATTCCAACATATTAAATTAAGACATTGAGTATAAAATTTACAGATCACAGTTAGTATAAAATTTGCAGATCATATAGAATTTAAAATTTGCAGATCACATAGGCGAGAAATAGAAAATCGCAAACAACAATCGCCCGGGCAAGTGAACGTATAGTTGGCGAGGGGGACCGGATACGCGAGAAGGGACATTATCCATGATGCTGCAGGGGGACAGTATAAGCCACTGGATACTGACCGAGAAGACACAACCCGCTAGTGGCGGGAAGGGGACACTCTTTGGGAGAGCAGTACCGACACCGGCTTTTCTTTCTTCGCGTTTCTTTTGCCTCGCCGTTCTTAATAAAAACCTCTGGAATGAGGATAAGGCCATCGTAATTGAACACTTTGTGTTGATTTTGGAACTGCTAAGTTAACGAAAATGCATTGTAAAGGATTATTTAAGTTTACCTTGGCGAGAGCCACGCAACCAATGCAAAGTTCTTTCAATACCTAAATATTACCAAATAGATTTTGATCACAATTGTATAGATCTCAACATTTTAAATTAAGAACCAGTCTTTCTAAACTGACCAATAAGTTTGTGTAATGTTATACAAATAATGAATGTTTATGACTGCAATGGTAAGAATATTTTCATGAGGTGAAAGATGGAATGTTTCATTCAACGAGGCGACAGCCGAGTTGAATGGAACATTCCATCTTTCACCGAATGAAAATATTCTTACCATTGCACGAATAATAACATTCATTATTTGTTTTATATAATACCAAAATAGACTAATATTAAAAGGCTTACTGTAAGCTTTCGCCATTTTGACGAGTCGTATTTGCATTAAATCCCATTTAAGTACTGAATTTCGAATATCGGGTTAAAATAAACTGCGATCACCGTACGAGAAGCATTTTGACGGATGCGATTTATCGAAAACACAAAGAGTGCAATGGAACAAAACGTATAGTACATTGCACTCGCAAAGAGTGCAATGGAACGTATTCCATTGCACTCTTGGGAAATGGAATTTTCTATTCAATATCACGTGACCATAAACAGCCAATTAAACGATCAGAATTCAATAAGGTATTATATAAAAATATATTTAAATGCATACCGCAGTCAGGTGTAGTATATGATCCCCAAGCGTCTTCAGCTATATCTCTTTTTGTTGCGATCATCCAGTTTGATCTCTAATGGAGCCTAGAAATTGAACAACAGTTTAACCATAGGATCCGAAGCAGTTGAAAGACAGAACCACTACCATTGACAAGCGACAACAACACCATGGGGAAATCAACATACCACCGACAGATATGCTGTCGTTTCAAGGCAATAGGTTTTCGGATCGTCGGATTTCACAGAAAAAATTGTTCGGATTTCGGATCTGGCGAATATTTTACACGGATTTGCGGATCTTATTAATACAACGGATTTATCTAATATTGGATTGCGACTTCATAGTAGAGCTTTTAGCGGATTCAAATTTAGACAAGACCATTTTCAAATCACGGATTTTGCTTCAAATTTGGGCGGATCGGCGGATTTGTATACCCCTATTCACCTCCTCCCCATGTATACCACGTTTCCTAAGAGGGGAAAATTTCTACAACCATGCAAAATACTTAAATTGGCCAACGAGTCAGAATACCATTAGGCTACATAACTGTCACTTATACCCCCCCCCCGCCCCCCTCGTAGAAGCAAAAAATTAGGGAAGGTCTATTTTATGTGTATTTACTTAAGTTTGATTTGTTAAATACTTCTAGTGATATAGTATTACTAGACAGCTCATATTGACTGCCAAATGTGACTTATGACTGAATTTGTTCTCCTTTATTGATGACAAAATCTTATCAGCCCCGCCCATTAGATCGCATCCTAAAATACTCTTACTCTTCGATATTTGTGAAAATCGATCTACTTCACAGCTAGGGAATCGTATACATCAAATAATTACTAAATTAATAACACTGTTACTAAGTTGAAATGCACAAGTTGAACGACGTGTAATCAATGTCTCCCGCCCAATCTGAATCAGAATAACCAACCCACTCTGGATTTTCATTATTAGCTGTATACTTAATTCCATAGTACGTTTTGTTCCTTTTAAATATCGTAGAACACGCTTAACACCCATCCAATGATCTTTGATAGGTCTGCTCACGTACTGAGATATATCGTATATCTTATATCCTTTTGTTCCCTGTGGATATCTAACAAAAATTGCTTCGTACGATTTCTGATCTAATTCTTGACGACAATCTGGAACATGCACCTAGCACTTATACAACACCAAGCACTGGCTTTCTGCCAAATAAACATTCATACAGAGTTTTGTCTTTCAAAGCAGTTGTGGGGGAAGTCCCACATGATTCATTTTTGGGCTTATAGTACGCGATATCAGTGCTACGCCTCCCCCATTCAGCCACATTGTTCACCTTTGTCATTATTCCTGTTGTTATTGAATGGGCAATTTCTGACAATATGCCCAACTTAATTGCATTTGAAGCATACGATGCTTCTTCCTGGATCACCTCGCCGTGATGCTGAAGCCTGATGCGATTTATTTGCGATCCATCATGGCTTGTAATCTTGTGTCCAACCACGAGAATGTTTGGGGCGTATATTCTTGATATCTTCCTCTACTGAAATTTGGTTTCCTTTTTGGAAACAGAGCATTATCCCCCTTTGTTGCTTTCATTCTTCTCCTTTTGTTTCAGGTATTTCTCAATTAGTAATCCTTTTATGCTAGCGGGGGAAGGGGGGGGGGGCGTGGCAACTGTCCCCCCAGAAAAAAATTAAATTTACGATTTTTATTGTGAGGTTTCGGTAGTCGTGTTTGTCTGTTTTAGAATTTAATGTGCAAAAAAATTATTAACTGATATTTATCTGCTTCTCTTTATAAATCAATAATGTATGCTTGTTTGTTCAGTGTTCACTGTTTTATGTATATTGCGGATACGAAAAGCGGTCTATATCAGAAGTAGTTAAAGACTTTATAATAATATTGTTCTAGTAAAATATATAAATATAATTTGGCTTGTGGCTTCCGCCATCTTGGAAATTAGTCCGCAGGCCTTTCCGTTCGTTTCCCACCAAGTTTATATTTTTGTCTTTTGAAAGGCCTGCGGATGAGGTAGCATAACTCGAATTGCTTCTGCAAATTCTGCCACGCTGCTAGCGGATCTGTAGTACCAGAGATATGTATTTGAAGGTGTTTCTCGACATTTAATGCGATCATGATCAGAGAGTAAGCTTTATCCAAGAGTAGTTGAAAAGCGTTTTTCGCGGCGTTTGTTGCAGTTTCGGCTGGAGTTGTTTCCTTTCCTTCTTGTGTAAATCCCCATAGGCCACGTTCGATTAAAACAAGTTTGATATTATATTTCCACGACTGATAGTTTTTACCAGATAATTTCTCAATCTTCGTAATTTCCGCCATAAATAAATTAAATGCGACCGGCAAACAACAATTTTCAACGAACAATATCACCCCAAACAGGACAAATATATACGTTTCAGAACAACATTCAGTTCCATGTCCTGGTCCCATAACCTATTAAAATCTTAGGTAGCACATGTTTTTGATATATAATAAATAAAATAAAGGTTAAAAATGTAATACTATAAATATGAATTTCTCATGAATCACACGTACAAACGGTACAAATTAAGGTACAAAACCTAATTTGGTTTTACACTGTACTTCCTAATTAATACAAAAGCGAGGATCAAACGAGATTGAGCATTTTGAGGGCACGATAATGCTTTCCCAACGCTATCATGTATTTTATTAAAGACAGTGAAACGTGGTTGAAACACTCATGAAACCTTTAGTTTGTCTGCCAACACGATCTTATCAATTCTCGTCCGCGTTTGACTTGGCTCAAAGAATTTAGGAGCTAGTGCCAATTCTATATCCGTATTATTTCTATATTTAAAGCAATCAAAGATCCACAGTTTTGTACTGCAATTCCACTGTATCACAAGCAAATATAATTGATCAACAAAGACAATGACATTGCAGTTACAAAATGTACAAAACTAAACAAAGAAACGAAGATATATTCGACCCACGTACCTATTATATCGCGAATTGAAGTCCTATGCTCTTAAAGTCCACTCATATTGACGCTTGATAACAAAAAACACTCATGAACCGTTTGTTCTCAATTCAAGTTTTTCTTCACACACCCGGAAACCTTTATCCCAAGCTCTTTGTGTCTAAACTGTCGGCCAGTATAACTATGCATGACAATGTCCAATTTAATATTCATTGAATATTCAACAGGACATTGTCAATTTGTCATAGTTACCGCCAGACAGTTCAGACACAAAGAGCTTGGGACAAAGGTTTCCGAGTGTCTGAAAGAAAAGCTTGAATCGAGAACGAACGCCGGTTCAGGAGGGTTTTCAAACAAAGTGATATTAAAGTCATAAAACTTCTCAGTCATCCACTATTCGACTCATTGTATCGAAACAGTACAGGAGTTGACATTTGTCATAATATGTCTCGCGAAGGCATTGATCGAGGCCCACCAGAACTCAACCTAAAGCAAGTTAGTGCCGGTGTCACAGCGGATAGTCCCCCCGCGGATAGTGTCCCCCTCGGACAGTATCCGCTAGCGGATAGTGTCCCCTTTAATTACTTTGCCGCGGATAGTGTCCCCCACGTGAAAGTCAAAAACAAAGGCATCTTTGAAAGAAAATATATTTATATAAAAACCATTTGCAAGCAAAGTTAGCACAAGAATTTAATTATATAAAGATGACAGTATTTCATAATAAAAGTTCATTGTTCAAGATGCTGGAGGACAGGAGGAGTACATTCGGGGCACAACCACTGTTCATTGCCTTCTATACCTTTCACGTCCACGCAACCGAAGTGAAACCAGTGGTCGCACAAATCGCACAAAATCATGTCGTCGCTCACTTCAGGCATGAGACAATTGCAAAACAATTCGATCTCAAAAATGTCTGGATCTTCTCTTTTCCGCTTGTTGTTAATCTGTGCTGGGAAAGGCTCGAACTCGCCACTCTCGAGGCATCTGATCAAATGATCTCGCATGCGATGTTGTTCGAACCGTTTGCTTTGTATAGTATGCTCATTTCCTGACGCTAACTCATACGCAAACGCAATAGCGAAAAGTCCACAGTCTATACTGCCACTTTGTCGTTGAACGGAAGGAACTTAATTCGATTTCAAGGACGTCGAAGTTGATAGCAAATCGATAACACTCTGCAAGTTGAATCTGCATTGAGGCACTTAAGGTCTCGAACAAGCTGTCGAATACCTGTATGTTCCCATGGACAGACGATGAACAGACCCAGTTATCTCTTTTTGGATTATAGTGGATTTGAACAGAATCTACAGGAATTGACTCGAAGGAGGTTTGACTGAGGATGGTGTCTTGCCAACCAGAGATACTAGGAAATTGCTGCTTTAAGACCGTCTGTGCAGCATTAATAACTTTGTCGTCAAGCTTTGAATTGTTCTGTATAGTCTTCTTATCTTTCGCAGTGAGACCAAGTCCAGGTAACCAAACATTTGGATTAACAGTATCTTTGCTTCTCGAGCCAGCTGCATCGTTTACTGTTGATGGTTTAGCATATTTCTTCAGCCGAACACCGTTGTATGACTTCTTCAACTCCTTTCCATCTTTGACAAGTTTGTAAAGTCCCTTTGCCAAGCAATTGGAAATAACATATGGTTCCGTCCAAGTACACTCTAGTTTACCACCTTTCCTTGAATCATTTCTCACTGATTTGAGCAAAACTTCGTCACCGCTTTTAAAGGAGGGAGCCTGATGCTTCGCGTCGTAATTCGCCTTCATACGTTGTTGAGCCTTAGATATATTCTTTAAGGCCTTTGCGTTGACTTGTTGACGTATTTCTTTCATTACCCGAATTTTGTTTTCAAACTGTACATGTCCAGCACCCGCAGTGCTATCATCATCCGAAGTAGAAGGAAATGGTAGTATTTGCAGCTCAACTGGAAGAACAGGTTTGCGGCCAAACATCAGCTCGTATGGCGAGTATTTGGTGGAATCATGGACACTAGTACGGTAGGCAAATAGGACGGACGAGACATGAACATCCCAATCGGTTTGGTTCTCGTTTACGTATTTAACTAGAGAAGTTTTCATTGTTTGATTCATGCGCTCATCTAGACCATTAGTCTGGGGATAGTATGCTGAACTAATTCTATGATCAGTTCCTGTCAAACGAAAGAGCTCTTCATTGATCTGGTTCACAAACTCTCGACCCTGATCGGAGATGATAACTTCAGCTACTCCATATCGTGTCAGTAGTTCGTAGAAGAAGTCTGCTACGCCAATAGCCGTTTTGTCTTTTAAAGGTTTCGCTTCTGGCCAGTTGCTGAAGCTGTCGGTGCAAGTCATAAGATACTTATTACCTCGATGTGTCTAGAAATTTGAACAATATTATAAAAATTAAACAGGAATATGAACAGCAAAAACAAACTGATGTTTTATGATCAAGACAAATCACATACTTCTGGTAAAGGTCCAATAAGGTCAATTCCAAATGCGATGCCATACTTTGTTCTTAACTGGAATGGGATGGAGAGTGGACGACTTCTTGAAATGCTTGTTATTGCGTTGACATACGTCGCAGGGTCTTACAAAATCGGCACAGTCTTCGATAACAGATAGCCAGTAATACATTGTCCCAACCTTTATTTTAGAAACAGAAGAAGACGTAAGTATACAACTCTATATACTACATACATCATCAAAAAGAAAAACAAAAAGAAGCAAAAAAACAATCCTTATATATATCTTTTCATATAAACAAAAGCTTACTCGCCTTTTCTCTTGTCTTGTCGCGACCAAAATGTCCAGCTAGTTAGAAGATAGATAGAAAACTTTATTTAACCACGCTAACCCCGTCAACCGAAGCTGATTTCCACAGGGGGCGTGTATAGAAGAAATTACAGAAGTATAAAATTTAGAATAATTATTTACAAAATATTAGAAATAGTATTAAATAGGTAAAGTATAGTACCGGTACTTAGTAAGTTAGTCTGCGGGAACATCTATTTACAATTACTATTAATGTGAGTAGCGATTTTATTCCTAAAAGAGGCAAAGGATTTGCTTTCTCTAATTTCCTTCGGAATAGAATTCCAAAGGTAGGCTCCGTCATACATGAAACTCTTTTTCATGCTATTTGTACGCGGTTTAGGTAAGCAAAGACTACTCGAAATATCCCGAAGATTGTAGTTTGTCATCTCACCTTTATATGTGAAAAGATTAGTGAGTGACTCCGGACCCATTTTATTTAATATTTTGTACATTAATTTTGCTTTAGCTTTTTGTCTTTCCGTTTTGAGTGGCACCCAGCTCAATGCTTGTAAAGCAACAGAATGTTCTGTGTCATTGCTCATATTCATGATAATTCGAGCAGCTCTATTTTGGAGTTTTTGGAGTCGCTTTGATTGTGTTTCCCCAAAGACATCCCATACTTCACAACAATAATCGAAGTATGGCCGAACAATTGCATTATATACAGAAATAAGAGTTTGTCTATCAGTAAACTCTTTTAAACGCCGAAGAGCCGATATTCCTGCTGTTATTTTCTTACAAATATTGTCAGTATTACTTTTCCAAGACAAATGCTGGTCAACTGTCACTCCAAGAGTTTTACATTCGTAAACTTGTTTAATTGGTTTGTTTTCAATTTCAATATTAGGTTGTGAATTTGAAACACTTTTGATCATTGGCTTCGAACCAATTAACATAAATTCGGTCTTAGCTACATTTAGGCTAAGTTTATTGGCAATTAACCATTTTCTAAGGTTTTCCAAATCAGAGTTCACTGCAGTCTCAAGGTGAGGTATAGAATCTCCAGTAGCGGTTAGATTTGTGTCATCAGCAAACAACCGAGGTTTTGTATTATTTAGACATTGAGGCAAATCATTAATATATATTAGAAAGAATAGTGGCCCAAGAATAGAGCCTTGTGGTACACCACATTTGATCGATTTTTGTGATGAAATGGATCCTTGTATTTGGCATTTCTGTTTTTCAAGTTGACTTGAATGACATCCTTCTAATATCTGTTGCTTTTGCTTAGGGTCCGTTATCCAGCGTCGTGGTTGAGATTCCTTGTTTTTTCCTTGATAGAATAATACCCCGTCTTGAACAACAAAGTCTTGGGATCTCCGTCTCAAGCCGCGTTTTTGGGATTTGCTAAACTCATCCGGATATTTGTCATTTTGTAGATAGTCGTATATTTGTTGATACAATGTTGACTCGTTCTCCATACTAAAAGCTTGCAGCCTACTCTCAATACAACGGCGAGTGGGCAACTGTAGTCTGTAAAGACCATCTCTATATACACGTCAGTTGCTTTCTATGTGTTTTTATGCATGTGAGTCATCCAGCCATTGTGCTTTTTTTTACGCGGAATGCGTGGAATGCTTTTGAGTAATCCAGCCATTGTGTACGTAGCCATTGTGCGCCGTTGTTTTTTTGGAGTCATTTAGTTCATTTACTCGATGTATTTGATAATAACAATGTTTCAATTTAAATTCATGATAAGAAAATCATATTGCTATACTTATTTCTATTGGTATGATTCGGTCTGAACATTTCGACAGGTAAGTACCTTTAATTAAGATTACTATTCAATTTCTTGATGTGACCGTTGAAAAGGTTTAGATTAGTGTAATAGTGGTAATTAGTGTCAAATATTATGAAGTACAACATCGGGCACGGTGTAAAATGCCACAATATTTCGTTTAGTTTTCTTATTTTAATATATTAAAATATTTCGTTTATAGTACATCTTTAAGTTTCCACAAAAAATAACTGTACCTACACCAACCGAAATTGAGTCGCTTCTTCTTTAGAAAATATTAAGAACCCATTTAAGAACCTTTTAGCCTAATTTCGCGATAAGCACCATTTATATAAGAACCTGTTTTATAGGCTAACTTGAAAATCTAGGGTCTTATACGCGGAGTCTTACTGTAATCTGTATGCGTAACCCTAGACTTTCAACTCAATTTACCGGGACAACTCACCAAAATGCAATTGTACATGGGACAAATGTACCGGATTTCGTCCCAGCTAAGCGAGTTGTTCTCGGTTGTCAACTTTCGCTATAGAAGCAGCGGTATCTAACGTTAGTGGGGAAAAACAGTTTTTTCCCACTAACGTTAGTTACTGCAACTCAAATAGATAAGCTCAAAATATTTTTAGACATTTTATATTAGTATAGTAAGTTGTAGATATATTAGACTAAGTTGTAGATATATTATATTTATATATATATAGATTTTGGATTCTCTAGATGTAAATGTAAAGTAATTCACCAATTGGTGCCATTTTACATAATAATAAACCATCATTATATTATTATTATTATTATTATCTGTAAAATTGTCCCACATCAGCATACCCCTAATACTAAACAAAAAAATATAGCTGAATTTTTCAACCTGCTGGATACGCCAGCATGTTTCCGAAACGCGATAATTGGGGGGAGGGGGGGTGTATATAGTCGTATATTCATGCTCACATACCGTAAAAAAAATCGCTTTCAAAAGAAATCCGTCAGGCAGAACACGAGTATATGAATATACCACCCCCTCAATTATCGCGCTAGGAACGGCCCTGCCTCGATCACATTCTATATGCTGGTAGTGGTTTAATTTTGTGCTTAAATTGTAGGTGTATATCACGCAGCAAGAGAACTTGGAATAGAATGGGGTGTTATTAAAGCAGCGTCAGATCGTGCAGATGGAACTCAAGCGAAGACAGATGCGTGGCAGAAATTTGGTAGTGAAATGGCGGCATCTGTCGTACATCACATGCACAAGACCCTCTTGTGCTCAAAGACTGGCCTCACTGCGAAGATGCAAAAGGTATAGTAAGGTTGTCTGATATTTATAGAGAGTAGACATTAGAATCATGAATATTCTGATCAAATAAGTAAGAGAACCTATTTACCCTGACCTGGAAAATAGTAGGTTCTTATACGCGGGATTTTACTGTATTTACAAAAAATAGTAAATTTAACAAAACGGCTTGTGGTGTTTAGTATTGTTGAGTAACTGGATACTTCGGAATTGGAATAAATACTTTGTTATCTTCATAACTAACGCCTGTACTCTAAAAGCTCACTCACACTCAATGAGTGGAGGTTCAATCTGAGCTTCCCTCGAGTGTCAATGCTGTTTCTGAATAGTTGGAGGGTTAGAGCCGTACCGTACTATGGGATTACAAATATCAAAATTTGTTATACGTTGGAAAGTTTGATATACGTTGGTGTATTGATGTCTCTAAAGGTGAAGATACTATCAACAAGTCGTTTGAATACGAGGTCGGGCGTCTTGGTGTATCGTATGACAAGTTGTTTCAAACCATTAAAGAAAGAGCTGAAAGAAAAGATATAATCTTTTTGTTAGACAACGTAGAGATGAATTTGATTCAAAAATCTAAATGGTTTCAACTGTTGTTTGACATCCGAGAATCAGTTTATATAATCATCACAACAAATAGCGATCCTTCAGATTTCGACAACCTTAAAGATGCAGAGAAATTTCCAGTAGGAAAACTTGATGATGCTTTAGAGTTTCTTAAGGAAACTTTTGACGACAGTGAAGAAGATCTGGCAAAGGTTTGTGAGGAATTTGATTGGAATATTCTGGGTCTGACAGTTGCACGAGAATACATGAAGAAGAACAAGTTAACTGCCTGCGAGTATCTGCAAAGGCTGTGTAATAGTAAGGAAGCAAGAAAGTATTAAGGCGTTTCAGGTGAACATCCAACTTTACGAGAGTATACGTTTGTGTTTAGACGATGTTCGTGATGATGATGCATTTGACGCGATTGCTACTATGTCATTTATCTCCAATAACAGGATTCCAGGATTTCTTCTGAGTAATCAACTATCATCAAATGAAGAGGACTATTTCGAGAATGAAGCACGTTTAGATCAAATACGAGACCAGCCGAAGTCACTTGTTGATATCACAAAAGAATTTGGTATTCGGTTCTATACTGTCCATCCTTTTACCCGGCTTGTGATCAGAGACGTGATCAATGAAAAGAAAGACGGAGGAAGAGAAAAGAAAGAAGGAGACGGCGAAAAGAAAGATGGAGACTGCGAAAAGACCGATGAAAAGAAAAGATCAACAAAAAGAGATCTACTGGACAAATTGGCCAAAACATTCGTCGTGAAAAAGTTTCGTGATCGCGCCGTGACGCGAGGGCGCGCGTTTGGCCAGTCCATAATAAATGCGGATTTCTTTTACGCTTTTGATACGCTTTTGATTGATACAGGTCAGCCAGGGTTGCCGCAAGGCTTTGGTCAAGGGTCAAATCTTCATCCAGTTCAAGGCATCGTTCATAAAACTGAATTGCACCATCAAGATTCCCTCTTTCGCATGCCATCAGCCATCCCAACGAGCGGAAAATGTAATATTGATTCGCAAAAGAATATCCTGCAAGGGTTGCGCATTGAGCATGAAAGGGCTTGTCCAGAAATCCCACTTTAGTTTGAAGCATTGCAAGAAATTCCAGGAAGTATGAATCTGATTCATCTCCTCTATCCATTTCCTCTAATTCATTTCCAGCTAAGCGCAAGCATGAAATTTTCATTTCGATCAAGTCGGGTGATTGCGTCTCGTTCGTGTAGTATTCTAGTGCGAAGGTGTATTCGTTAAGCATGTAATACAATTTGAAAATATTTGCTGGAGATAACGGAAATTCACAATTCCGAAATTGCTTTCGGTCTTCATTACTCAAAAGAGACAATAACTCGCGATGACAGGTTTCGATAAGGTATAGGATACTTGAAGGACGTTTCTCGTGAGGAATTGCATTATCAACAACTACTGGGTTGGCTGTCAGCTTCTCGCACGCAGCTACTGCTTCTCTTTTCTTTCCCATTCCAAGAAACACTCGGACCATTGTCTCGCATGCAGCTACTGCTTCTTTTTTCTTTCCCATTTCAACAAACACTCGGACCATTGTGCTGCATAAATGTTCTGGGATGATCTCCAACACCGAAACAAATATCTCCGCGGCTTTTTCTTTGTCTCCAATTAGTTTGTTGGCATATCCTACAATAGACAGAACCAGAGAAGTCTTTGGAGTGCGTTGAAAAAGTTCAACATAATTCTCCAATCGAAGCGCAACTTCTTGGGCTTTTCCCACTTCATTCAATTTCATATAAGTTAAAATTAACTCGTACAACGCTTGAACTTTCACTGAGATGGTAATACTGCCTCTAGCTTCAATTTCACGACGAAAGTAAACGTCGACCAACGGCTTGTCTATGTCCCTATAAACCAAAAGTTCGTCATCTGCTTTTTTAGTAACATTTTCAAAATGTTCAACAGCTTCATGATAACGTTCCAATTTCAACAAAAGTGACCCAAACGAGCATTCTACAAATGGTGTCAATTCGGTAGTCTTTTGAAGCAGTTTCTGGAACAAATCAAGAGCAAGGTTCATCTGTCGTTTGCAGGAATCTTGGCTTTTTATATCAACTGTTAACGCTTTTAACTGATAAAGGTCAGCCATGCAGGGTTGCCACAAGGTCTTGGCCAAGGGTAAAATCTTCATCCAGTTCAAGGCATCGTTCATAACACTGAATTGCACCATCAAGATTCCCTCTTTCGCATGCCATCATCTCTCCCAACGAGCGGAAAATGTAATATAGATTTGCAAAGGAATATCCTGCAAGGGTTGCGCATTCAGCATGAACGGGCTTGTTCAAAAATTCCTCTTTAGTTTGAAGCATTGCAACAAATTGCGTGAAGTATGTATCTGATTCATTTTCCCTATCCATTTCCACTAACTCATTTCCAGCTAAGCGCAAACATGACATTTTCATTTCGATCAAATCGGGTGATTGCGTCTCGTTCGGGTAGTATTTCAGTGCCAAGGAGTACTCGTTAAGCATGTAATACAATTTGAAAATATTTGCTGGAGATAACGGAAATTCACAATTCCGAAATTGCTTTCGGTCTTCATCACTCAAAAGAAACAACAACTCGCGATGACAGGTTTCGATAAGGTATATGATACTGGAAGGAGGTTTCCTGTGAATTGCATCATCATAAACAACTACTGGGTTGGCTGTCAGCTTCTCGCACGCAGCTAATGTAATATTGATTCGATGTAATATTGATTCGCAAAAGAATATCGTGCAAGGGTTGCGCATTGAGCATGAAAGGGCTTGTCCAGAAATCCCTCTTTAGTTTGAAGCATTGCAAGAAATTGCTTGAAGTTTGAATATGATTCATTTCCTCTGTCCATTTGTACTAATTCATTTCCAGCTAAGCGCAAGCATGACATTTTCATTTCGATCAAGTCGGGTGATTGCGTCTCGTTCGTGTAGTATTTCAGTGCCAAGGTGTATTGGTTAAGCATGTAATACAATTTGAAAATATTTGCTGAAGATAACGTACGGAAATTCACAATTTTGAAGTTGCTTTCGGTCTTCATCATTCAAAAGAGACAACAACTCGCGATGACAAACTTCGATCAGGTGTGGGGTAATGGAAGGACGTTTTCTCGTAAATTGCATGATGAACAACTACTGGGTTGGCTGTCAGCTTCTCGCACGCAGCTACTGCTTCTCTTTTCTTTCCAATTTCAACAAACGCTCGGACCACTGTGCTGCATAAATGTCCAGGGATGATCTCCAATACCAAAACAAATATCTCCGCGGCTTTTTCTTTGTTTTCAATTAGTTTGTTGGCATATCCTACAATAGACAGAGCCAGATAAATCTCTGGAGTGCGTTGAAAACGTTCAACATAATTCTCCAATCGGAGCGCAACTTCTTGGGCTTTTCCCACTTCATTCAATTTCATATACGTTAAAATTAACTCGTAGAAAGCGCGGACTTTCACTGGAATGGTAATACTGCCGCTAGCTTCAATTTCACGACGAAGGCAAACGTCGAGCAACGGCTTGTCTACGTCCGTACATTCCATAGCTTCGTGATCTGCTCTTTTTATAACATTTTCAAAATGTTTAACAGCTTCATGATAACGTTCCAATTTCAACAAAAGTGACCCAAACGAGCATTCTACAAATGGTGTCAATTCGGCAGTTTTTTTAAACAGCTTCTGCACCAAATAAAGAACAAGGTTCACTGTAGTTTGCAGGAATATTGGTTTTTTATGTCAACTGTTGACGCTTTTGATTGAGAAAAGTCAGCCAGACTTGCCGCAAGGTCTTGGCCAAGGGTCATATCTTCATGCAGCTCAAGGCATCGTTCATAACACTGAATTGCACCATCAAGATTCCCTCTTTCGCATGCCATCATCATTCCCAACAAGCGGAAAATGTAATATTCATTTGAAAAAGAATATCTTGCAAGGATTGCACAATATCATAAAAAGGCTTGTCGAGAAATCCCTCTTTTGTTTGAAGCATTCTAAGGAATTCCACGAAACATAACAATGCTTCCTTTCCTCTATCCATTTCCACTAACTCATTTCCAGCTAAGCGCAAGCATGAAATTTTAATTTCGATCAAGTCGGGTGATTGCGTCTCGTTCGTGTAGTATTTCATTGCCAAGGTGTATTCGTTAAGCATGTAATACAATTTGAAAATATTTGCTGGAGATAACGGAAATTCACAATTCTGAAGTTGCTTTTGATCTTCATCACTCAAAAGAGACAACAACTTGCGATGCCAGGCTTCGATAAGGTATGGGATACTGGAAGGACGTTTGCCGTAAATTGCATCATGAACAACTATTGGATTGGCTGTCAGCTTCTCGCACGCAGCGACTGCTTCTCCTTTCTTTCCCATTCCAACAAACATTCGAACCATTGTGCTGTACATACAGTGTTCAACAGTTGACAATAGCTCGCCGTCAACTTCGATGCTTTTCTGTATACCCGGACCATAAAAGACACGTGAAAAGTAGGCACAATACACAAATTTATCCGACAGTTCTTTGCCTAAATTGTTCATATCCTGAAGCACAGCATTAGCCTCCGCAAAACGCTTTTGTTCACATAGAAAGTTGGCGTAGCTTAGATTCTTTTGAAGTATAAATTCCGCTGCTGAGTTTTGATCGGTAAGGTAATAGTGTTTTTAAAAAGTTGCGCACAAAGTTATACAATGCTGCAGCTTGAAGCAGAAATCGTTGTCTCTGCGGCAACTCCAAATTCTTGTCTTGTGCTTTCCTCTCCAGGACTTCAGCTAAGTAGCGATACGGCTCTGGACTTCTTTTGTAAGAGTTGTCCAACATAACTGTGCGCATGGCCCGAATCAAGTAATTTTCAGCGACCTCTAATTTTCCTTTCGCCAAAACCCGTTTTGCAGTTTCAATCAACTCGGCTGGGTCTGACTGTTACACAAATATATTTTTATGTTTTAAGTATTTGGTTACGAACCATCTTTCTGTCATTACAAATTTCTACACGAACGAATTTTCTTCGACAACTTTTTGCTCGTCTACACAGCAACCTTGGGTGCTTTCGGTCTGCATGGATAAATTGCCACAAATTGGACAGTAAACACAAATAACAACAAAATTGTCAAAAAAATATTTGTCGAAGGAAATTCGTCCATGTTTAGTAGGTGTAATTAAAAAGATATGACAAAAACTTTTAGTTTGTTTTACTTGAATGAACTTTTAAATCGCATGAAAACCCTCTTATACAGTATATACTTCTTGAAAAATTTCGATTGAAAATAACGGGCTGTCCGCCATCTTGGAACAATTTTTGACACGAGTAAATAGCCTAGTAAATGTACCCATACATAAAACTATTCCAGGCATTGGCGTAGCCCAGAGGTCCTCTCGGCGCAAGTGTGTCCACCCTTTCTTCAAGCTGGATATAACTGGGTATATAACTGAATAGCGACAAATAAATGTTTAAAATGTTGTCACCCAATTCCAAATTTGAAATAGCTACAAAGGTATAGTTTGGATGTCATCATATTGACCAGTGGCTGTCGAGATAAACAGTATGCCTAGCCCGGCTTGTGACATAACATGTTTCACTCATTTATTTTATACTTTATAGCGACCACAAATCATTGCCCCGTTTAAAACAGGATGGCTTCCTAAGTTTTGGTTCGTTTCTGCCAATGAATTGTTTACAATTTATAACAGTTTCTATTATATTAAATAATGTAATAAATTAAATATTATAATAAATCAAGAAAGTGTGCTTGGTGTTCATGAATCGGCTAAGTCCTGTTTCAAACGTCAGGCTTCTCATGTGCCGAACGCATTAGAAACAATAGATAATGAGGCATTTCAACTGACTACAATCTTGGCAAAAATTTAATGAAACACCGATAAAAAATCAATAATACAGAGAAAATCCCCTCCCCCCCTGCACAATGTTGGTGTACAATAGTTCATCGATGGCAGAGAGCACTATGTTTAGGTTTCTTGCTTATCTTAACCAACATTGGAAAAGGGGAAGGGGGGGGAGAATAAATTAAATTGTTAATCAAACTGCATGTTTCATTAGTTTGTGCCAGGATTGTAGCTATTGTTTTTAATGCGTTCGGAACATGAGAAACACTACGTTTGAAACAGGCCTATAATTAGGACCACTTTTAATTACCTTAATAGTATTTCCATTTCTGCAGTCTTCAGGTACGAATAAGTCAATAAAACCTAGAAATACAGTATAAAACCTAGAAATACAGATTCCCACCGTGGCTAGCCTACGGTGTAGACCCCAGCAGCTGGGGTCTACACCGTAGGCTACACCGTGGCCAGGCAAACTTTTCAGCTTGCCCGGTGTGGATGTACACTCAGAATAATATCACAGAGTGGAAAATTTCTACAATCATGCAAAATGCTTTGCCAAAAGAGATACTCTATGACATTTGTGAGAATCTATCTACTTTATAGGTAGAGAATCGTATACATCAAATAATTACTAAAGACATACAGTGTGTCCCAAAAACTGAAAAGGCTACTCTTTGAAGTCAAGCGCTATAGTGCCGCATGTTCGAATTTGAATGCTTTAACTCCCTAATGAGCCCTGGAATGCGTAAAACGTTATACAGGGTGTATAAAAAAAAAGGAGACCTTTATGCTGAACTGCCATGCATATGCGACTACGTACAGTATGCATGGCAGATTGTTCCCAGGAGCAGACAATCCTTTGTTTAAACGTTATTTCAATTCTAAAGGTCTCCTTTTTCTAATATATGCACCCCATCAATTTTTCACACACCACGGTTCACTGCATACATGTGCAATTGAAAAGGCATTCAAATTTTAACAATATGCTTGATTTCTAAAGGTCTCCTTTTTTTTTATACACCTTGTATTGTACGTAGTCAATTATATTCATGCATTCCATTCTGTGTTATTTTAGCGGAACAAATTTCAATTAATTTGCAATGCATGCATAAAAATTCTCTGCTATAACGTTTTACGCATTCCAGGGCTCATTAGGGAGTTAAAGCATTCAAATTCGAACATGCGGCACTAGCGCTTGACTTCAAAGGGTAGCCTTTTTTGGGGGACACACTGTATAGCTAAAGTATAAAACAAAAACCTAAATATTATAACATCTTGCAAACCCAATACATGGGCACTGAAATGGCGAAGACTCTGTCATTGGGAGGTGTCGGCGTCAAATTATACCTAAGTTTTTAAATTAAATTTTACGTTATTACCTAAATTCAGTGTTCAAAATTTAGTGCGGGAAACTCAAGTTAGGCCTGTGTTTCTTTTGAAAAATTATATTAGAATATAAACTGTACAGCATAATTTGATTACATATATACAGGGTGTCCCAAAAAAAACTATTGAAATCGCTTATTGTTAAAATTGAATGCCCTACCAAAAAGCTGAACGTAATGATGCGTAAATATTGACAAATTGCATGTATTAAAATTTAGTTAAGAACATTCTCGTGTAAAGTGCGCGATTTTCTGCTCTTGGGAATTTAAAGCAGTTTCTTAATAGTTTCTTTATGCATAAAATTTACTTATGTCAATCATTTATGCACTCGTGGGAACAAACTGAGTGCTAAAGCATTCAAATTCTAACAATTAAATTGTTATTGGTAATTTCAATAGTTTTCGGGTTTTTTGGGACACCCCGTACATACAGGGTGTCCCAAAAAAAAGTGACACTATAGAAATTATCCTATTGTTATAATTTGAATGACCTAGCACTAAGTAAGTTTATACTTCTGCTTCTGGAATTTAAAATAAAAAAGCATACTGTTTATTAGTGTAATCGTTTTGCTTGACTCGGGCGTTAAAATATTTGGACAAAGCGAAAACGTTTTAAAAAAGTTTATTAAAGTGTCACTTTTTTTTGGGACACCCTGTACAGTGTGTCCCCAAAACAGTACCCTTATAACAATAGGATAATTGCTATAGAGGGTACTTTTTGGGGGGACACACTTTATATCTTCGTACACTTAAATTGGATAAGACTCGCTACCAATCCCTGTTGACTCGATAGCTCAATAGGTAGAGCGGCGGTCTAGATACCCGAAGATGCGAGTTCAAATCCCGCTTGAGCCAACGAATTTTTCGTTACTCGATTGCAGTGTCAGATTAATATGAAACTAGTTTTACATACCTATTATGTCGCGAATTAAAGTCCTGTCCTATATGCCCATAGTCCACTCGTATTGACGCTTGATAATATGAAACCATTCGTTGTCGACTCAAGTTTTTTCTTTCAGGACACTCGGAAACCTTTACCCCAAGATGTTTCGATGTCCAATGGATTTGACGGCTACCGAGCGAAGCATATTTATAACGAACAGACCAAACTATTTCACTTTCAGATTCATGACTTCATTTTCAGATTCCAAATCTGAAAAGGGCAGCGGGTGATTTTCATAATATAACCGCAATATAACGGTAAAAGCAATCGACAAAATATTCAATGCCATTCTCATTAACATTAAATGGACGAAATAAAACAATTTAGACATTTTTGGCTTGTAGTTAAGGATTATAATGTCGCTGGAGGCCGCGCACAGAACATTTGTGATTAGCAACTTATGCAGTATAATGCAAAAATATAGATTTATCAACCGCAGTACAATATTACTAAAAAAACAAAACTGATAATGTACTCTATACTATATTGACTATAATGTGAAAATTATCCATAATATGAGTTATATGACATATGTGCATTATTTCGAATAAAATTATACTACAGGGAGTAGTAATATAGAGGCCGTTCGACCCTTATTTTTCTGGTGGAGTGTGGTGGAGGGAGGGTGCGTAAGTGTGCGCTAATTAATATTCATACAAATGAGGGTGCGTAAGGATGTTGAGGGTGCGCTAATTAGTACTCGTACAAGTGAGGAGGAGTAATGACGTCACTCATCATTAACATACGTCATAATTATATGTAATGACGTCACGCGGGCGAACTTAAACACGATCGGGCGAAACTTGCTGACTACGCATTTTTTAGCGTCCCTCCACGTGTATGATACAACAGTTAGGGC
>CACRXK020002095.1:0-46318 GCA_902702795.2 Paramuricea clavata
AAAGATTGCTTAAACATTGCTTAAAAATAGTTATAAATTCCAATTCCTGTGAATAACGTACGAATTTCGAACTGCAGTTCCGGTAAAAAGGGCAACCTGTTGCCCCTGTGCTGCCACCGCACTGTTTTGGGCAACAGAGGCAGCTACCCGCGTGGCTCCGGTGCCCTGTGTCCAGTGTTGGTAGTATTCTACAATAAGCTTCTGTGGTTTGTGTCTGAACTACTTGAAAAATATATCTCAAACATGGAGGTCCAGCGTGGTGGAGGTTCAGCCTGAAGCACTGGAAAAAGAGAAGTCAAACATGGAGATACAATGTAGGTAGCCAAAAATAAAGACGTAAAACTTAGCGAAAGGTTAACCACCTTTTTATATTAACAGTCAGTGGTCAAAATGGAGAAAAAAACTATAAAGGGGTTACGCCTGTTTTATGGTTTTGCAAGGAAACGTTTGGTGGTTTGCCATTACTTTTTTCCATTTTCGCTACTTTTTTAGCTTTTGCAAAATGGCAAAACGTAAAGGAAAATTTTTAGATTTTACCGTTTTGGCCACTTTTAACTATTTTGAAAAACCGTCAAAAGTAGCTAAAAAATAAGGGCCAACCATTGGCAACAAGGGCCGCCGAGAGGGGGGGGGGCAAATTGCCCCGGGCCCCAAGGGCCCCTAGAAATTTTTTGCTGGGCCCCAGTCACTTTTTTGGGTGAAATATTTCGGCGCAAAGGGCAAGATATTTGGTTTTTTTGGGCAGAGTACCGAAATTTGGTATGAAAAATCGAGGTTGTTTTTAAACTTATTTAATTCGCAAAATATACGGAAAACAGACGTGAAATTTAACATAAACAAAAATTTACAAAAAATATGAAGTTACTTTCGTTTTGTACATATTCGGGGAGTCCGAGCCCCTGCAGTTCCTCGAACCAGTCTCTTTCTCAGTAATAATCAGTTTCTACTCTGGAACATCCTCCCGCCCGATGCAGGAAGTGCATCAACTTTCATTAACTGACAAATGTCAACAAACTAGCCAATTATTGTTCAATGTTTACTTTAGTCCTGCTGCTATGTCAGCATCACAAGTTTCTAACACGTGTAGTCTTTGTACAGGACGACGGGTATGGCGGCCTGAGGGCAAACGTAACGTTACAGATCGGATCAGACCATCTCTTCCTTCATGCGTTGCCTCAACACGGGCTTTCGGCCACTGTCCTCTTGGAACATTATCCTCACTTACGAGTACTACATCACCAACATGCATTTTTCGACCAATATCGATCCATTTCTTCAAAGTGGTTAACGACTTAAGATATTCCGCATTCCATCGCTTCCAAAATCCATTTACCAAACGTTGATGATATTGTAATCGTTTCTTTAAGGCGTTGGAAGTGTGCTCCGTAACTTTCGTATCTTTGCTTGGAAACGCCTGTAAATTTCTCCCAATGAGAATCTGGGCTGGCGTAAGGGCCTTTAAATCATTTGGTTCAGCTCCAATGTAAGTAAGAGGACGACTGTTAATTTGAGCCTCGATCTCCGTCAGAATGGTGGTCATTTGCTCGGCGTCTAACATTGCATTTCCAAAGATTTTCTTCAGCGGCAACTTAACACTTTTCACGAGACGTTCATAAAATCCACCCCACCAAGGGGCTCTGGGTACTATGAATTTCCATTGAATCTTCTTCTCAGACAAAGCTGTACGGGTTTCTTCGGATTCCAGGATTCGCCAACAACTCTGTAACTCTTTTTTAGCACATTTGAACGTTTTTGCATTATCTGACCAAATAATACTACACATGCCTCTTCTCGCAACCATACGTCGTAACGCCAGCAAAAACCGTTCAGTTGTCATGTTGCTTACCAATTCTAAGTGTACTGCACGAGTGACAGCACAAGTAAAAAGGCAAATATATGCCTTTTCACCACGGTTCTTAAGATACAAAGGTCCAGCAAAGTCCAAACCAACGTTTGTGAATGGAGGTGCAGGTATAATTCGGTCAGCTGGAAGAGGTGCCATTTGTTAAGAGACAGTCTTGGTGTAAAACTGACGACACACTATACATCTCTTTACGATTTCGGATCGTAGCTCTTCCTTTTATCAACCAAAATCTTTGACGGACCACTGACAATGTATGCTCAACGCCAGCATGCATTTCACGACGGTGAATAGCTTGAACAAATAATTCTACATCAGGATGATCACTAGGTAAAATAATGGGATGTTTCTCCTCCTCGGGCAACTCAGCTTTATGGATTCGGACACCAACACGAAGCAAACCGGTAGACTGACACAAGAAAGGATTCAAGTTTCTTAATTAATTAATTAATTTCTCATCAGGCCGGTTTCGCATTACATTACGGTCCAATTTTCTAAAGTGAATATCTCGGCGAGTATTTACCCCCCTTTAAAACAAAAGACACCATTAAAATCCTTACATAATAACCTTTCGAACGGGGGGTCAAGTGCCGTCAGAACATTGACACAAAGCGAAAATCATATATTTATACTCACCGCTTGGCCAAACAGTCTGTGTTTCATATGGAGAAAAAGTTGAATATCTTCTAAACTTTCGTCGTTTTTTGAAAGGTTATATGAGTAAGATACTCTTTGAATTCAAGAGCTTTCGTGTAGAAAGTTTCGTTTGAATACGCCGACTAGAAATATTTATTTCGAATTTTTCAAAATATCGGGTTTTACTCTCACACGCGTGTATTACGCAATACTTGACCAATAAGGAGCTCCTTTAGCCGGGATGACGTCAAACTCACGCGTATAGGTGCACTTTGACCTGTAGAATCCATTTCTGGCATTTCCACAGTCACGCGATGCAAGCATCGCATTGTTTTCACGATTTTTCTCGTATTTCCGATTTGGATTATTGCAAATTTAGAGCAGAAATGTAATATTCGGCAGTAAAAGTCGCACTTTAAAGATATAAGCTTGAAAATTAATAACACTCTACATGTTATTTTTAACTGCTTAATCCATCAGGAGTATCAGAATGAGCATGCGACTCAAGGGCCCAAAGTTATGTTCGGCGAAAGGTATGTCTATGTTTATAATTTGTTAGTAATATTGCGTAATTTCATCATATACGAGCTCGCTTGACTTTCAAAGCTCATAAATCGCTACAATGTAGTCATTGACTAAAACCATCGTTATAAATTAGTATATATTTTTGCAGTTAGTCGAATGGTGGTATTTTCATCTACATAGCGTTTACTGAACCGAAGATATGAATGAAACATACTTAGTACGTGCATACGTACTAAGTTTAATGGGCCGTGCTTTAAAAGAGTTTTAAATTAACTTACTATCGTTCAATGCTTTACTTTGTCGAATCAACAAAATTTCCTCTGAAAACCGTTCTATTTGGATTCGATTGACCAACCAACGTTCTGACTCTTGGATTTCGAATCCAGTTAAGACATTTTGTCTTCTTTTGTCCTGCTTAACTTGAGCATTGTGGATAAATCTCTTTATCCATGCTATTGTTCTCAATAACTTATAGTACTTGCTGAATCTGGTAAAGTCAACAAATATCTCTTGTGGTTGTATGACATAACTATTGATACTGGCTTGATGCTTTCTCTCAATCTCAACATGTTCATTTAAAGATGCCGATTGTAGATCCTTTGGCCATTCTTCTTCAGAACTTCTCAACCAGGCAGGTCCTTCCCACCATAACCGACTTTCTTTCAATTCATTCGAAGACATTCCTCTAGTGGGTACATCAGCCGGGTTCTGTGGTCCAGGGCAGTATTTTTTTGCTTCTTTGTCAACTAGAGACCACGCGTACATAACACGGGAACGGGAAGATCCTTACATGAATAAATAAATATAATATGTTGTTGCTTCGTTCTTAAGAACTCACGCAATATATCAACATAATTTTGCTTCTTTGTCAACTAGAGACCACGTGTACATAACACGGGAACGGGAAGATCCTTATATGAATAAATAAATATAATATGTTGTTGCTTCGTTCTTAACTCACGCAATATATTATATAGCAATATAATATATGTTGTTCTTTCTTTCTTTCTTTCTTAAATTAAGAAACCTACACGCAATATGTCAATATAATATGTTGTTGCTTCGTTCTCAAGAGATCAACTGGATCCAATGGAAAAATAATATGCAAGTCAATATAGACATTTCTTAGCCTATATCAATAATATAACAATATGTTGTTGCTTCGTTTTTAAGAACTCACGCAATATATATATCAACATAATTTTCCGTCGTTCTCAAGAGACCACGTAAATAACACGGGAACGTGAAGATCCTTATATCAATAATAATATAGTATGTTGTTGCTTCGTTCTTAAGAAATCACGCAATATAGGCTATCAATATAATATGTTGTTCGTTCATTCGGTTAAGAAATCACGCAATACAGCAAAGCATAGGCTAATATGCTATATACGTCGTTGCTTAATTTGTTCTCAAGAGACGCGCAATATATCAATATAGCTAATATAGCACTTGCTTCGTTTTCAAAAACCACGCAATATATCATATAGCAATATAATATGTTGTAGTTTCTTTCTTAAGAAACCTACACGCAATATATCAATGTAATATGTTGTTTCTTCGTTCTCAAGAGACCACGTATATAACAGGGGAAGGGAAAGATCCTTATATCGATATGATATAATATGTTGTTGCTTCGTTCTTAAGAAATCACGCAATATACTATTAATATAATATGTTGTTGGTTCGTTCAGTTAAGAAACTCATCACGCAATATAGCAAAGCATAATATGCTATATATGTCGTTGCTTCGTTTTCAAAAACCACGCAATATATCATATATAAATATAATATGTTGTTCTTTCTCTCTTAAAGTCTTGTTTACACTACAAGCCTTGGCCTGGCCTTGGCCTACATTTTGGCAGTGTAAACACACTTTGGCCTAGCCTTGGCCTGACCTATATAGGCCAGCAAATCTGGGCCAACTACAACCGGTGCCCAGGTCTGGCCTACGCTTGTGGGAATGTTTTACACTTACGGCCCTGGCCTTATTTTCATGGCAACGTGCGTCCACAGGGCACAGTGAGATATTATCGGCGAGCGGACAACGCCACAACACATAAAAATACACAAAATTAATTACAAAATTCTAGGCCAAAGTGACCCATTCTCAAAAAAATAATGTTATGGTGTAAACGCGCAACATTTACCAAGGCTTGTAATGTAAACATGACTTTAGTCAAAGCTGCTAAAACTACCGCTTATGCGCAGGATATAACCGTCGTGGGAACAGAATGTAAACTCAGAAAATCTTTGGCGGTGTGTGGGCGTCTTTTTTGTCGGAATACGACGTCTTATGATGCATTTAATTATAACGTTTCCTTTAATTAATTGCCTCCGGCTCCTGGTCATCTTCTTGCGCTCTGCCTATATCTAGTTCACTCCATTTCGAACGCAAAGTTCTATTAATCTAAATAAAGTTCTATTTAGATATGAAGATGGACATATATAAATATATTCTAGGGTTTGTTGAAGAATATATTTGCCACAGAACAATTTTGCCGTGAGCCTATCGCATATTTTTAGGGGTATATATACCAACTTGAGATATTACCTTATGCCTTATATTCTATATATAAAGTTTAATTGTGTTATCAACCTATAATGGTTCAATAACAATGCATGCAAACGTATTTGACGTTGCAAATGCAAAACAAATAAATTAAATGCAGTGGGGTACTTAATAAGCATCGACACTTAACCACAACTCCAAGCGTAAGCTATACCTATATTTATGATAGAAAAAAGGACATTGTGAGTAAATTTTTGTTCTTTTTTGTCTTTGAAACCCTCATGAGTATCATTCATGCTTTGTGTTCTTGCTTATATTATGTCCCCAGTGAAAACCGGGCTTCACACATTGCATTTTAAATATTCAGTTGAGCATTGGACATCACTTATGATGCTTTTTACTGAACATAATTCGAAATTATTCCACAAATTAAAGTTGCTATTTTTAGCTAGCCTGCTCAGCAGCCCCGCATTTGGGCTGAGAGCAGCCGGCTACTTTTTAGCGAAAACCGCAAATTTAGGGCATTTTTCGACTCATTAGACATTACGACTTTTACGCAAGACTTTTTACGCACGGCGAAACACGACTTTTCACCCAGTCCCGCCAAAACTCAAACATAACAGGCGGCATGAATTCAAGGCAGGTAATTGATGTTCGACACGGAATGACCCTCATCATTATCCAACCGTCTCAAACAGATTTTTTTGGGTTTATGTTCTTTTTTTATTCGCTGTTTGTATTTTAAGCACTTATTAATTGCCACGACTTTTTACAAAGACTAATTAGTTTTTCACGCAGAAAGACGTCTTGCACTTTTGTTAGGTTTCCATCGGCACACAAATCTGCAGTTACATGGAACGCACTCGAATTTCAGGTCAACTGTCAAAGCGATACATCCGTCTAGCTATTTATGTATTAAAGGCTATAATAACTGAATTTTTTAATTACATGTGCTTTGTATGTACCTTTAATTTGCAATTCAGTGGCAGCTGCTACAAGGAGATCAAGTTTTTTCTGTCCTTTAATAAAACATAAAAGAAAGGTCGTATGGCGAAATAACATATGATGATACATGCACGTGTCGGCAAAATATAAATACTTCCTATCTTACACGTTCACCATAATCCATGACAACATATCAGTATATCAGTAGTGTTATATAACAGTCACTTCGTTTCCTATGCCAAACTTGTATGCAAATTATGATCGTAATTGTATAACATCTCATCTTACATCGCGTCAAAATTGGTAACAACTAGTCCTTGGTCATTGCCAACGCCGTCGCTACTCGGTTAAACTGCTCAGTTTCGTCAGTGCTGCTGTTACCAAGAAGAAATGAATTAAAAATGTTTCAATACAAACTTTCCAGTTTTGACTGCCAGTGCAGTTTTCCTCACAGTTCTTCCACAGTCGAAAGCTTGTGTTCAAATCCAACATTTTTAAATCTTTTCAACGTATTTTTAATGTAAGCCAAACTCACTACGCACGACATATATGTTTCATAATTAGGGAGCGGTCATTATTTATGGCGGGGGGTGGCACCGAAGAGAAAACGGTTGGGTAAACAAAATTTTGAGTAAGTAAAAGGTTGGGTAATTGAAAAACAAAACAACTCAAGGGTTGGGTAATAAAAATTTATTGTCATTTTCAAAGCATGACCCACTGAAATATCGGAGACTGAAAAGCAATGCCAACAGCTAGTCATTTGTCAATACAATATGTGAATCAATCAGAGTCACTATCTTGATCATTTAATTTTGACAAAACAGATTGTGTTTCCAAAAAAGTACATGTGCAGACAAAATGAAACTTTAGACTGCAGAAAATTTCACAAGCCGTTATCTGAAACTCATGTCACTGAAATGATCAGGACATGTATGACAACTGAATGGTATCCTTTTGTCAAGTTTTTGGCCAGGGATGGGAAGTGATTTTTTAATTTATATTTGAGGTTGGGTAATCAAATTTTTGTCTTTTTAATGGTTGGGTCAGCAAAATTTTTGACACGGAAAACATTTCTCTTCGGTGCCACCCCCCACCATAAATAATGACCGGACTCTTATATATCAATACTGCATGGGAACGCCGAAAATGTTTAATCCTAGTCGGATAGAATTTCGCGGCGGCTTCATGTTTCATGCTGTTCTGTTTATAAATTTAAACTGATAATCTTTGCCCAATATACTCTGTAGCTGTACTCACATGGTAATTCTTATTCTCTACATTTACACTAAAAATACAAGTAGAAAAATAAAAACTTAACAAGAACGCAATAATGAATGAAAACAAGAATGACTACATATTTCAATCTGCTAGCAGTCACTATTACCTAACTGCTCCGGCGATACGCCCGCACGAATCAATCACTTGCCCATTTGAATCCTGCTTTCGCGTCTATGACTATGACATCTTTCAAATTTTTCAAAGTATTTTAAGCCAAAGTCAGTACGCGCGAACGAAAGTGCAAACGAAAATCTTTAATACTAGTCGGATAGAATTGCGTGGCTTTTGACATATATTACAGTAAAATGTAGTAAACGGCCAAGCAGCAGAACGTTTTATACTAGTAACCTTTGCCCAAACCTCAAATATACATGTCTAGATCTGTAGCAATAATAGTCATATGGTAATTTTAATTGTCTACATTTACACACGTTAACAAGAACACAAAAATAAATAGTGAAAACAAGTATGATTGCATATTTCAATATGCTAGCAGCCACTATTCGCTAACTGCTGTAGAAATATTATGCCCGCATGCGAAATCACTTGCCCATTCGATCCATCTGACAAATATTTTTCCAACGGAAAACACGGTGTCCAATGGATCCAATGGATCCATTGGACTCTTTCGTTTGGCTATCTCAATGGCCTTGTATCTACATGACGTCCATGTGCTTGTCATTACGTCATTCAAATACATGGCAATTGACCAACTGAAAAAGGAAACGTCCGATGGATATTTCACTTGTCCATTGGATCCAATGGACAAACAAAATTCCAATGGACATTTCCAGGTCCATTGGATCCATTGGATCCAATGGACAGTTTCGTTTGGCTATCTCAATGGCCTTGTATCTACATGACGTCCATGTGCTTATCATTACGTCATTCAAATACATGGTAATTGACCAACTGAAAAAGCAAACGTCTGATGGAAATTCCACTTGTCCTTTGGATCCAATGGACACGCGAACGACCAATGGACAATTAGAGATCCATTTGACAAATGGAATGTCCAATGGCCTTTTTTGATTTTTCCATCGGACATCTTGCATTGGTATTGGACATTAATCGAGAACTATCGAGCCTATATTAGCAACAGGCTTATACCTCTTGACAAAGGTGAGGGCGCGGTTCGTCCAATTGGCGTCGGGGAAGTTATCAGGAGGATTGTCGGGAAATGTGTTATGAAAGTGATTAAGCCCGACGTGATTGATGCCAGTGGATCGCTACAGGTGTGCGCAGGTCTTAAGAGCGGAAGTGAGGCAGCCGTTCATGCGATGCACTCCATATTTGAAGCAGATGAGACAGATGCCGTACTTCTGATTGATGCCTCAAACGCATTCAACGCACTCAATCGAGCGGCTGCACTCCACAACATAACAGTTCTGTGTCCATCTATGTCAACCTACGCAATTAACACCTATCGCGAACCAGCTAGACTATTTATATCTGGTGGAGGAGAGCTCAAGTCCACCGAGGGTACCACACAAGGGAATCCCCTGGCCATGGGGATGTATGCCATCAGTCTTCAACCCCTGATCACCGGATTGAATGTGTCAAGCAATGTTAAGCAATGTTGGTTTGCTGACGACGCGAGTGGCGCGGGATTTCTGGAAGATATCAAGCGATGGTGGGAACACCTGAATGAAGCTGGCCCTAATTTGGGATACTTTCCAAATGCTAAGAAATGCTGGCTGATCATAAAGCCTGGAAAAGAAGAAAGTGCTCATGCTATTTTTGATGGGACAGCGATCAATATCTCTGCACAGGGGCAAAAGCATTTGGGCGCTGCCTTGGGTTCTATGGCTTTCCTGGAAGAATACGTCAACGGCAAGGTAGAGGACTGGGTTAGCCAAATCGTCAAGCTAGCTAAATTCGCAGCGTCACACCCACAAGCCTGCTATGCCGCCTTCACCTTTGGCCTCCGCCATCGATGGACGTATTTTCTTAGAACACTTCCAGATATAGAAGATTTACTGGAGCCCTTGGAGCGTGCTATTGCTGATGTCCTGATACCATCAATTACGGATCATCACTGTACAAAGAGTGAAAGGGATCTCCTGGCACTCCCAGTACGAATGGGCGGTCTTATAAATCCTAGACAGGATGCAGCACTGCAGTACGAAACGTCGATAAAGACCACAGCGCCACTGGTAGAGAAAATTATCGCACAAGCCTACGAAATTCCAGATGACTCTGTTATTCACACACTGCAGCAGAATGCGCGAAATGAAAAGAACGAAGTACTTCAGGCTAAACGGGATGGTATTAAGAACTCTCTACCCCCGAAAACACGGCGTGCTATGGAACTAGCAACTGAGAAAGG
The DNA here is from genome assembly GCA_902702795.2 of Paramuricea clavata. Classification (NCBI taxonomy): domain Eukaryota; kingdom Metazoa; phylum Cnidaria; class Anthozoa; order Malacalcyonacea; family Plexauridae; genus Paramuricea; species Paramuricea clavata. The sequence continues at coordinate 10,087 of CACRXK020002095.1, forward strand.
TGCATCTAAACTGGTTAACAGTTATCCCCATTAAGGAAATGGACTACAATCTGAACAAGGGTGAGTTTCGAGACGCAGTAAAGCTGAGATATGAGTGGAAAATTGCTGATAAGCCATCAGTATGCGTGTGTGGCGATACTTTCAATATTGGTCACGCAATAATCTGCAAGCGAGGTGGGTTCATCATACAGCGCCACAACGAGCTGCGAGATCTTGAGGCTGATATGCTTAACATCGTCTGTAATGATGTCGAGGTTGAACCCGTTCTTCAAGAGTTAACTGGCGAGGTTTTACCAAGAGGAGCAAATACAGCATCCGACGCTCGCCTAGATATCCACGCTCGAGGGTTTTGGGAGAAACAAAGGTCCGCGTTCTTTGACGTTAGGGTTTGTCACCCCAACGCGGAATCCTACAAAGACCTGAGCCGTCAACAGATATACAGGCAACATGAAAACGAGAAGAAGAGGATGTATGCCCAAAGAGTGATGGAGATAGAACACGGAACGTTTACACCACTAGTATTTACAACGACTGGAGGCATGAGTGAAGAGTGCAAGAGGTATCATAGCAGATTGGCCGAGCTCATAGCAGCGAAGACTACTGTACGACCATGTCCTGGATACGAGCCAAGGTCTCCTTTGCCATCTTGCGGTCAGATCTACTTTGTCTCAGAGGGACTAGAGCACCCAGGAGGATAACTAAGAACGTTCAAGAAACGGACTTCGAAGTAGACAATTCTCGTGCCAAAATTTAGGCTTAGACTTTTACCATAAATTCTTGCTATAACATATACTATAACATACTACAACAATTTAGATTCACTTCCTTATATATACTAGTAATTAGTTATTAATGTAGTAGGATTATTTTATAAATAAATTATTATGGATTATTATTATTATTATTATTATTATTATTATGCGTTACAATTAAGGCAGCAGATCAGCCTATACCTAGATTTACTCGGCTGGCTTTGGCAGGTATCTTTGGCAGGTTTGGTCTAAATCACCTAGTCCCAGCCTTCTCATGTGAAAAAGCGTTGAATATTAAAAAAAAAAAAATAATAGAAGGCATAGGTCTAGGCTGGCAGCAGATGATGTTCAAGTAGAAGTGTATGAGGCCGATCATTTTCGAATTTTGTTAATATTTCGCAGCATTTTTTTTTATGGGGGTGTGCAGAAGCGTTCAAGTTGAACATTAATTAAATGACATCTCATCTAATTTTATAATAAAGTTTAAAGAGGTTCAGAGATTTGACTTCCACTTGACCAATCAGATGCGCTCCACCTATCCGATGAACCAATCAGATGCACACAGAGCAAGTGAGAGGTAGCGGTATAGCGGTAGTGGAAGTCAAATCTGAATCCCTCTTTTATATTCATTACAACAACTCAACGCGATTCCTCACTAACGGTATTGCGGCATTTCCAAGGTAAATCGATTCGAGATTATCGATGAAACATTCACAATGGCTCCACTAACTCCTCGTTTTATTAAATCACGAGCGACCATCTATACAAACAAAACAAATTTAGACAAACTGGGTGAAGAGAAACTTTTTGAAATCTTACTTGTAATTTTTGTAAATATTTTGTAAAGGAAAAATATAATGTCGTTACAAACCTAGCCTGCGAAACAGGCGTTTAGTGCGGGCGGGAGAAGAGAGGGCGTCGACGCCCAGATTCATGTTGATTTACATAAACTTTAACTTTGATTTTCTCGGCTTAGACGTTTATTTTTAAAATTACTTCGCCAATGAACTCATAAGATGAGTCATTTTTTAAGCACGATAAAACACGGTACAACGCGGCCGCTCATGTTGTAAATAGTACATAAAACATGAGCAGCCGATCTGATATACAAACAATGATCAATGAAGCTTTATTAAAAAAAAATACATAAATAGGTAACATGGTGTCCTTTCACTAAAGTGCTCTTCCAAGGAGCCATGTAAAAATGCAAAAACAAAAGAAATTAGCTAAATATATATACAATCCTATCATATTTACAACTACTTAATCTTAGTATTAAATTTGAAAGTTAGAAAGTTTATTTTTGAAAAGATATATTGAAGCCTGACTTCTTATTTCATCCGGAAGATCGTTCCATAACACAGCCCCACGGTAGCCGAAGCTCCTTTTACCAGCCTCCGTTCTGGGTCTAGGGGTGAACATACTGTGCGAACTACCTCTAAGATTGTGAGAGTGGACTTCCGAGGTAGGTTCAAAAATAGTATTAAGCTCATTGGGATATAAATTATTCACTGCTTTATAAATACTTGTTGCGAGCTGTTTAGCACGACGTTGGTCAAGAGTTTCCCAACCAAGACTGTGTAGTATATCAGCTGATCTTACGTCATAATCGGAGAAGGTTATTATCCTACCGGCTCTGTTTTGCAGTTTTTGGAGATTTTCAGAGAGGGTTTTACCTAGGCAGCCACAAACCTCACTACAATAGTCTGAGTAAGGTAACACTAAGGCTTTATACATCAGGATCAATGTGTTTTGGGGTACAAAAGTTCGAATCCGCTTTAACGCCCCAAGACTTGCACTTATCTTCTTACAAATGGTTTCAATATGTGCTTGCCAATTTAAAGATTCATCAATTCCAAGTCCCAAGTATCTATAAGAATACATTCTTTCTATAGACTGTCCATTAATTTGAATGTTAAAGCGATAATTCAGATTACTTAATCTCGCTTGGCTTCCTAGGATTAAGAATTTTGTCTTCTTTACATTCAGAGTAAGCTTATTAGCCCTTAGCCACAAACTCGAGCCTATGGCAAGCGATACGATTCAAAATACAATGACGCACTTATATTACTTTGAGAGTTAGATTTTCCTCTTAATTTTCCGTTTACGCATTTAGATAACGAGGTCCGCTTAATGCTACTATTACTTTATTTCGATAAATTTAAATACCTACGTATCGTTACGCACAAAAATTACATACGAAGAATTACCATGGAAATACGGAGAACATAATTATACATATGTATAATTTCCGTGCGAATTACCTACGCAAAATTTAACCATGAACATAACATTTAATTATGTAGGTTAAAGTTACATACGTAACTGTCAACACTCTTACATAGAATTACATAGGTAAATTTACCTACGTAACTGTCAACACTCTTACATAGAATTACATAGGTAAATTTACCTATGTAACTGTCAACACTCTTAAATAGAATCACATAGGTAAATTTACCTACGTAACTGTCAACACTTATTTAATTAAGTGCATAGGGTATGTAAATGTCAGCAATCATATTAACACAGGATGAGGTATTTAGCACTAAAGCACTCTTGATTATTTAGTAAATCTTTATTAGAACTTCATTATAACTTGATTAGTAAATCTTTATTATAAGTACAATAATATAGTAGGGCCTATATTTGTTTTAGTTACATATACAATTCGAGAATTTGTACTAAATCATAAGTTTACAATGTCAAGGTTATCCCTCGACTTTTCAACAAAATGAGAGTTCTCTTTAACCTACAAAGCTGTATTGAAACCTTTGGCTTCTGACAGTCTAACTGCGCAATCAATGACAATACAGGTAATATCGAAAAAAATGGGTCACTTTATTCTAAAACTGCAAGAAATAAATACATTATAAACAATGTTAACAGACAATCACGGTCCTCCTCTCAATACTTTATGAATTAAACACAACAATTAAGATATAATTTAGCAAGGTCTATGACTAGAGTGGGATAATTAATTCGTGGCACAGTTCAATATCGAATAAACATGCAGTTATTTAGTTAGAAAGTTTAGGGAAAATTTTATTACATAATCTATTAAGTTAATATTATAGAACACACGAAAGGTTGATTTCTTCAAAGACCACTTTTTGTCTTAAAAACTTATAGGTATCTTGTGGTACGAAACTGAATAGTGAGAAAGATATGCCTATAGTGCTGGAAATGGAGTTTAAATTAAAGGACATTGGCAATAAAAAATTTTATTGCTTTATCTGAAAGAGCATGAAAAAATAAGCCGATTGGCCGTTTACTGCTCTATTCTATCTCATCTGGTTCCGAAGTTATACGCAAAAATGTGCAAAATATAAATTGCTGATTCAGCACAACGTGTGACGTCATTGGTTGGGTAAGTATGTTTATTGAATAGTAGACTGAAGCATTGCTCAGTTATTATTGGCTCAAATCAAATGAAATTTTGCATACAGATAGTACATGATGAGACGCATGGAAAGATACTTCTAATTTTGTTGTCAAGGCAACACAGTCGTTCCCAGGCCCCTTACACTGATTTTGAATAACTAGTTGCATTTATCTATGTGTATGTCATTTTCGAATTATTATCATGCAAGTAAACTTTCGGCATGCATAGGTATGGTACACATACTTCTGATATTATTTTATTCTTATAAGTACCATGAATGAAGCTGTTTTATAAAATTGGCGCAAGGGGCCTGGGAACGACATTGTTACCTTGGCAACAAAATTAGAAGTGTTTTTCAATACGTTTCATCATGTACAATCAGTATGCAAAATTTCATTTGATTTGAGCCAATAATAACTGAGCTATGCTTCAGTTTAATATCATTAAACATACTTACCCAACCAATGACGTCACACGTTGAGAGTTTCGCAGAAAATTTTCCAGAAAATATTTCAACATTTTGAGATAACTCTGTTTACTCAACTTACAAGTTACAACTATTCTACTTTATTTACACTGTACAGTATACACACTAACATCAGTAGCCTTTTAAATATTTGACAGAAATTAATTCTGTTACCCACCCCTGCCAACATAATAAGGTAAAATGGTAAATATATGCTCTGCAAAGTCTACAATAAAATGAAAATTAAATAGTAAACAAGTCCCAGTGCTATAATGCTATTATTATACTGCTATAATACTACCGGGCAGCACAAAAAATGGCCTGCTTGATTTATTTGACTTAATAACTAAAAGAGCTATAACACCTAAACTATGTGCATTGTATTCAGTATTGTCTAACTTAAATTTTTATATACACCCTGTGCATTTTCGTGCGATATTGATAGAGAGAGCTGCATTAAAACTTGAATAAACATGTTGGGAAGTGTCGAGAATTAGCTAAAAACAGCCTGTTAAACTAATTTGATAACCGTTACAATTTTATTGTAAATATTCGTTTCAATGAAATGAAGTTTAAATTAAAAATGTTTATTGGATGGATGTGCTCTTTTATTTTTGTTTTAAGGTCTTTGAAAATGCATGAAAATTAACTTTTAACGTGATTTTGATTAAAAGATCTAAATATTCAATGACCCTGCATGGAAATCAAATTCTAATGTTCCAAGAAAGAAACATGCCGTGTTTTTTTATAAATATGCCTTATTTAATGAAGAACCAAAGAGTGTCGATATGTTTATAATATGTAAGGGTAAATATGCTTGTGAGGTTATAGCGGCGGCGTTTGTCAGGTCTCTGAAAACGAACATGTACTTTTTACTATAGTGTGTCTAAACACAGGTTATTGCTGTATTCATATTTTATAGGCCGTTTTTTGGCTAATTCTAAACCCTTTGAAAAATGGTTACTCAAGTTTAAACATATAGCTCTGTTGGTCAATATTGCACGAAAATGCACAGGGCGTATATTAAAATTAAAGTTAGACAATACTGAATGCAATGCACATAGTTCACATGTAATAGCTCTTTTAGTTTTTAAGTTAAAACAAATCACACCGGGCAACTTTTTTTGTGCCACCCGGTACTATAATAAATAATAATAAATTAAAATAATACAGTACATTAAATTTAAGTAGAATAAATTAATTTAATACAGACACTCACTCAGACTATGATATATTTTATACCTTTAAACTGTGGTATATAACAGACAACCATTGCAATGCACAAGCATACGAAAACAAGCCTAAACTGCTATTATTATTAAAGTACAAATAATACAATAATTATGCATTTGTTTTGTCACCTCTGTAATTGTAACATTGCAAATTTCACAGAAAATTTATAGCCTTTGACCTAGGTTCCCAGAAAGAAAAATTTTTCCACCCATGAACGGGTATTCCAAGGAACGAATTTGTTAACAAAGCCTGGCTGGACGTTTGAAACTAAACTCTTAAACATTAGCAGTCGACGATAGATGTTCTTCTTTCGGCTCACTCAACGACACAGCCACGGGTTTAGTTTTATATCAACAAGAAAAGGCAGAATACTTAATCCTCAGAAAATTGCTTGTATTCAGCAGAACATTTGTTTAACCAGAATCGTGATTGGATATTTTACTTGATATTTGTGAGCGATTATAAAAGAACTCGCTGTTCGAACTGCAATGTGAAGAATAAATAAGTACATTAATAAACAGTATATTTAGCTCAATATTCTCTATGAGACTATGTCTATTTATAAATGTCAAGCGGAGTACTGGATCTAAATGTACTGATTTTCGTGCAAAATTCGCCGGTGTTTCTCGGTGTTTCCCAGAACCTCAGCAAGCCTCCACAGAGGATCGCAGGCTCAGGGTTCGAGATTGGGTAGCGTAGTACCAACCTCGTACCCAAGCTCTTTCCATTACGCTACTCACTGGAGAAAAGGCCCTGATAACAAAAATTTGACATAAGGTGACACAACATGATCTCCACCAGTTTGAATTTACGATATGAGTAAATTCTTAAACACGTCCGAATTTATCATTATGATAAATTCGCGGCACATTTTGAATTTATCATAATAATAAATCCGCGGCACCTAACACTAACCCCAACCATAATCCCTAACCACTGACCCCTAACCCTAACTTTTCTAACTTTTAAATTTTTTTAACCTTTTTAAAAATCTAACTTTTTAAACTTTTTTTGCTTTTTAAAACTCTTTTAAAACTTTTTAAAAACTTTTTTAAAACTTTTTTAATTAAAAACTATTTTGTTTGAAAATCTTGAAAATCTCGCGACCAGCGCGACCAGCCTCCCTTTTAGTGCCATTACATTTATAAGAAAAAGTCTTGTCTAATGCTTCTGGTTTTATGATTAACTCTATTGATAAATTCAAAATGGGCCGCAAATTTATCATAATGATAAATTCGGACGTGTTTAAGAATTTACTCATATAGTAAATTCAAAGGTGGAGCTCATGTTTGGTGACAAGGGTGGGGGAGGGGGCCAAGTTTGTTTTACCGATCTAGTTGCCGATATCAGAGTGTGCATTGTGAGAAGAAATTCTCTCAATATTTGGGGGAAATATGCTATATAGGCCCAATTGTCAAAAATAGAGGAAAATATAATATATAAATATAAAATTTATTTTAAATTATAATACATTCCGAATCCCCCATCCCAACCATCGACAACTATTTTGGAAAGTTTGCACGGAAAATATATTTACAAGTCTGGAACAATGGGAAAAAGTCGGGCAAATTTATATCCGCCGACCTACTTTTTCCTTCCCCTACGCCAATGTGTAAACGTAATTTTTTTATCATTTGAGTAGTGTACTGTACCTTTTAATTAATAAATTTCGTTTCATAAGCACTTTCATGTTTTTTGTATTATTTTACAAGTTTAACAGATATTGAATAGTACGCTTCACAGACTATCCGGTTTAATTAAGTTAAATTGATATTCAAGTCCACATTCTAAATTCCTAAATCGTAGTTTCATACAATTGCAAGTGAAAGTAACCATATGCAAACATATTATTCAAGTAATAAAAAAATTTAGACAGCAAATTTAAAACGTTTTTGTTTGAACAACAACGTTGTAACTTTACTATCTCTTTTTATTACTTAGTAAATTTAGAATAGGGTCACAGGTACACAGTGCGGCAAGCAAGGGTGGGTTGTAGCGAAGTAGTTGTAGTTCGCTACTGTAGCGAACTACAATTTTCAAGTAGCCAGTAGTTTTTGACTACTTTTTTAAAACAGTAGTTGTAGTTATAGCGAACTACATTTTGCCTAAAAGTAGCCAAGTAGTTGACTACTTTTCAAACAGCGAATCGCTATTCGCTACTTTTTAAAATTGTTAGCAACTTGATAGAATAGCATGATATTGAGACACCGTTTGATTAAAATCAATACTCAATAGTCAATTTGCACTCCTGAACACTGTAGTGCTTACAAAAATGTTGCTTTGTGTTTACCGTTGCTACTCGTAAGTCGATTTGTTATAGATGGCCATAGATTACATTACAGCCTGAGTTAGTAGATGCTCCAAATATAGTAAAACTAAAAAATATAGTGTAGCGAAATAGCGAAATAGTTCGCTACATTTTTTAAGCAGTAGCTGTAGTCAGTAGCGAACTACCTTTGTTCAAAAGTAGCAGTAGTTATAGCTGACTACATATTTTTGAAGTAGCTGTAGTTATAGCGAACTACAAGAATTTTGTAGTCAACCCACCCTTGGCGGCAAGATAATGAACAAAAAATATTGTACAAACGCTTACAAACAAGCAAAAGTCGTATATTTGATATCATATGCCGCAGGTACGTGGGGTTCCAGGTGTTCCGGTAACCGTCCCGTCACCCCGAATTTAAGAGAAATAAGTGCTTCATAGCTGAAATAGCTCGTATTCCAGCGTGTTCCGGGTGTTTTACGGGGGGGGGGGGTATGCGTGTTCCAGGGTTTATAGATGAGGTTCCGGGTGAGGTTCTGGGTGGGATTCAGCGTTTTACAGATACCCCATCTGCAAGGATCAACATATGCAAAATATCACACATCTATGAAGATCTAGAAAATCCCATTAAGCCGGCTCGATATTGTTTTATATAATAACCTTAAGAATTTATGCGATTTCATTGGTCGAGAGCCATGATCTATTAGAGGACAGACGCACGGAATTACGTCATTAGTTTTTAAAATGTCGAAAATATTTGAAAATTCCACTGAATTTATACAAATTGAATGAATTCATGCAATTAAATCTATAAACAACACTAAATACCTGCGATAAATGTGCAAACATCACTCACAAAAGATAGAAACTCGGCAAATCTCAACTCAGTCATTCAGCTCCGACTTCAAAATCCAATCCGGTCTTCGAAAACAAATACTATTTCGGTCATTAATTTGACCCTGTTGATGTCACATTTTCCGATCCAGCTGGTTTCTTCACTTCGTGCAACATAGACAATGTTTAAAGTGGCACTCTCGTCAAAATTTTTATTTTCTTAAACGAAAGTGCTCGTAAAAGTGTATAATAACTTGTTTTGAACATTTTTGTTCCTATGCTTAGTTCTTGTTTGTAACCATGTGACGTCATTTACTCAATTACATATATAATGAGGTATCAGTAATTGTTGTGTATCTTTGCTATTTTTATCAAAATCTTTCCAAAGATGCGGCGGGTTTGTTAATTTAATCTACATCATTAAACATACTGTTTTTTTTAAAAACAAATCCATCAAAAATAGCAAAGATACACAACAATTAATGATATCTCATTATATATGTAATTGAGTAATGGTTACAAACAAAATGAAATATCTCAAGAACTAAGCATGGGAACAAATATCTTCAAAAGTTACTATACATTTCTAAGAGCACTTTCGTTTAAGAAAAGAAAAATTTTGACGAGAGTGCCACTTTAAGTGCTTTTTAATTGCCATAGTCGCTCAAAACAAAATAATTGCCATTTTATCACATGTTTCTATTCCTTTAAAACAATGTTTTTTCACTGTTTTTTCACTGTTTTTTCAATGTTTTCCATATTTAGTACCGTCTAGCGCATTCTTAAGCTTAGCCAATCAGAATTCAGCACGTGACTTAATTTAAGCGAGCCAATAGCATTTCGTTATTTGTATAGATCATGTACGCGTGATATTTGCAAAATTTCGACTTCCAAATGTTTGGGGGAATAAAAATTAACTTTTAACCTGTTTAATTCGGTAATTGTTTCAATTTTATTATATAAAACAAGTAGATTACATTTTCCCGTTGTCTGTTCAGTTATAGATACACAGTATGACGTCATATGTGGTGAGAACAAAAAGTGACCACTCGCCTAGGCGGCTCGTGACACTTTTTTTGTTCTTACCACATATGACGTCATACTGTGTATCTATAACTGAACAGACAACGGGAAAATGTAATCTATTTGTTAATTAAATCACAAACGCCTTGCTGAAGAATCGCGAGAAAACCGGGTGATCATTTTTACGGCGCAGGTTGCAGGTTGATTCGAGGGTTGATTAACAAAATGAAAGAACTTCCCAAATGACCTGACGTGATCAGTTGCTCCCGGAATCTCACGCCATTGCGCGTGTTATAGCGTTTTATGTCAATTGCTGACGTCATTAGAATTTTCCATTTTAGAAAAACAATGCGCTAATATCTCTCTATTTTGTCTGGTGACCTATGTTCAAATTTTACTTAAAAAGGGAAAGGTCTATTCTGATCCACAAATGTCTTTTCCACATTTCTTTACATATCTTTCTTTGAGAACATGCATTGATAAAGGATTTTTTTTCAAGATCCAGAAATTATTTTTCTTTTAATTTCGGATACGAAATGTAAAATACATTAAAGAAGTAAATTATCAGTTAAAAAACGGGGGTCACCGATCTTTTTAGGGAATTGTGACATTAAAACGTGAAATACAAGTAAATAAATATACTACAGACACAGGAACCCTAGCTACACTTTTGTATGCCTTTTTTGAAAACATTGATTTTAACGTAATTCTTTGCAGAATGTAACCAAAGATGTTTTGAAGTAACATAAAATGATTTTTTAAAACGGTATACGTATAAGGCCACATAAAATAAATTCCTTGATTCTCATCACTACACTTTGAAAATGTCGAAGAGGCGGGAGGTTTATATTTTATATTTTATATTTATATAATTTAATATATATCAATAAATAAAAGTGTCACAAACTGAAATAAACATATTTCTCCATGAACAATGACTGGCCCTTGAACTGAATGCGAAGTTCCGTTAAAATGCAATGAAATTTCTTTCAAGGTTCTATTTGTTTGAAATTGGCAGTTTAAAATGGCACTAAAGACCCAATATAAAATATAAAATACTTAACTGTCTTGAAATATTTTGTCGGGCGGTACATTTATATTGTATAACAAAATATAAAAAAATTTCACGCGGCTCTTAAAATACAGTCGGGCGGTGATGAGAATCAAGGAATTTATTTTATGTGGCCTAATGGATGAAATTATAAGTTATAAGATGTGCGCAGTAAAAGTGCGCAATGCAAAACTTCGGAATTACCTTAAGTCAGTTTTCCACATCGTATCGTAGCGAAGCGTAGCGTATTTCTTTGTTTCCCAAGCACCATGACTTCGTAATGACTTCGACACAAAAGAAAATGCCACTATACGTTACGATATGATTGAAGTGGAAAACTGGCTTTAACATCAGAGCCATGAATGAAAACGAATGAAGCTTTGGGATTCATTGTTTTGTAACAAAGCTTTTTAGACATACTGCAGGGGCCAGAGCCCTTCAGCCGCATGTTAATTGTCCCCTACGTAATTAGAGAAGGTAAGCGTAATATAGATTTAAAGCGTATTTGATCATATTCACATGTACATTTGTGCTATAAAAATGTTAATTGCAATATTGACATAGAAGGGGGGGGGGGCAAAATTTGATTTGTCAATGTTCAATAACTTTGAATTATTGACTGGAGTCATTTGACTGGAGTCATATTGGTGTCAATGGTTTGGTCCAGGATTGTAGCTATATTGAAGATTATATATTTATCTGAATATACCTAGGCCTGCTGCCCAGCTATGTGTCATCATAAAATCCGCATTACTAATGCATCTCTAGATTTTGGCGAGTCATTTCAACTACTTTTCAATCACTAATTAATATTTATTTTTCAAAATTGTTGACAAGAGGGTATTTCCTTCTCCACACACCCTCTAGCGTCCCATGCTATAGGTTATAGCTATGTTAGGCAAGCATAGTACACACCACACGCAACATATTCATTTTTCGCAGCATAGCTGGAACAGCTAACTAACCCTAACATTCTAATATTAACTCTATAACCCCGTTGTTTTGTATTGATTTGGGTAGATTTCTTCACTGATACGTACCTGGTATAATACGATAGGCAGCCCAGCAAAATGTGTAAAAATGCACTAAACGCTTAAAGATACGTATAAAGTTCATCTCGTTCGTTTTTTGGGATATGCGCCCCCCCCCCCCTCCAAAGACCTTCTTGTTAGCTTTTCCGCGAATGAAATTCGAATATTATGAAATTGCTCTGCATGCGGTCCCTGCCTAGTATAGATTTACTTGATGCTCCCTCCCCTTGGGGAGAAAACCTCGGACCCGCGAACAGGCTGCGTAGGAGACTACCCTCCCCTCTACCACATACGAATTCTTAAAAAATGCCTTGATTATAAGTGACCGGTCATAAAGTAAAAGGGGGGGTGGGCTGGGAAAAATAGGTGGGTGGGTCACACTATTTTGAGCACGGTTGAAGGGGTGTGTCATCGAAAGTTAAGCGCAATCATAAGGGTGGGCCATGTAAAAATATGCAGAAAATTGGACCCCAGTCATTTTATTTTGTGTTTAAAAATTTCCGTGCAAAGAACAAGATATCTGGTTTTTTGGGCTAAGTACCGAAATTTGGTATGAAAATTTAAGATAAAGTCCTTGGAAGGCAATTGCAACGTACTCGTCCGGAAAATTTTTTTACCTAAAAAGTTGTCGACGGGGTGTGGTGGTTCTTGTCCGAAAAAATATTTTTCCGGAAAAAATTGGAAAGGGGTGGGTCATAATTTTTCAGCATCAATTTAAGGGTGGGCTTCAAATTTTCGTGCAGCTTTCCACAAGAACAGGGGGGTTGGGGGTTTCGGTGCACGCCACTATCGGCAGAGAATTTAAATATCTCAACCATGCCGTCAAATAGCGGAATATCATTAAATGGGTTTATCATATATACATCATATGTTCGTTGTATATTTTGTAAGTACTCAGTGATTGCATGTTGTGGACGATCATTTAAAATTAAGTGATCATATTAATTTTAATTTTATATTCTTTGAGAGTGATATCTGATTATTTGGTGATGATTTTGCGCCATTTATATATAAAGATTCAGAAAGAAAAAATTATATATTGGGATGTTTTGTTAATTCCAGCTAGTTTTGTTAATTTCAACTAGTGCTATTTTGGTGTGTATATTTTTTCCAAAAGACTGTGGTTGATTTAAAAAAAGTTGCCTTTTCAGGTGGAACACGCAGAAGCATGCAATTTGGATTATCACCTAGTCAAAGTGTTAACAGTCATTAACACTTTGAGAAATACCATATGCACGGTTTGAAATAAGTGTTGACAGTTACGTAGGTGATTTTACCTATTTAATTAAATTTAAAAGTGTTGACAGTTACGTAGGTAATTTTACCCATGTGCTTAATTTAAAAGTGTTGACAGTTACGTAGGTAATTTTACCTATGTAATTATATTTAAGAGTGTCGACAGTTACCTACGTAACTTTTACCTACGTAATTAAATAGGTGTTGGTAATTACCTAGGTTATTTTACATATGTAATTATTACGCACGAAATTTATTCCATACGATACGGTCACCGGACCGAAATATTACATGCGTTTAGTTTACCTACATGACATAACACAATCGACAAGATTTTCACTGGCAAGTAGAGTAGGGGTTTCTCGTCGGCACGCTACGTACGTAAAGTTTGATATCGGACCATGTTGAGCGGTGAACGTAATATTGATGGGCTAACGTAGCTTTGGTGCGTTATTGTATTATGAATGGCTTTAGCAACCATACTAGCCGAAGGCGAGTCGGATGCGAATGTTTTATCGTGCTTAAAAAATGACTCATCTTATGAGTTCATTGGCGAAGTAATTTTAAAAATAAACATTGTCTAAATAAACATAAACATGTCAGCAATTTTACCCGTAATTCCTCCCCGTTTCCCCGCGGTAAACCACGGTCTACACGTAAACGACAAACGGGTACGGGTGTTTTCTGTTTACTATTTTTGGGCAGTTTAAATAGTACAAATTTTCAACATCTTATACCCAAATAAATAATGCACATATGCTGGTCAAAGTTTTCAACAATTTATGGCGAACCTCAACAGCGAAAGTTGCCATTCTCTGATCGGTTTTCTCACGCCGGAGTATCTTGGCCGTAAACCGGAATCGGGGTATCTTAACCTCTCTATTATATAGTCGAATCCATCCGTGATTAAACGTCGTGGTCTAAGAGATCGCGAGCAAAAAAAAATGCTACAAATAATAATGAAAATTTTTACCTGACTCAAGCGGAGGGGAGTTGTCAAATTCACCTTAATTGTTCTGAAATATAATCAACAATGCATCAGTGGATTCTAAATCTTATTTGGGCATGTGATTGAGGGCATTTAAATATTCTTTTATAAATAAACTATACGGGCGCAGATAACCCTTGCAAATAGGATTGAATTCGTTCTCAGAGCCGCCAACATGCATGACCATGACGATGGTCAAAAATAACAAATACTACATTGCTTTCACATGTTGGTGTTGGACAGTGTCTATAAATGTCAACTATATTCTGTGAGGGCCGAGAAGGAACTGGTACAGTAGCCAAGCATCCCCCAGCTCAATCTTGGCTAAAACACAGTATTGCCTCTCTCCTCCGCAGAGGCGTTTAATTTAGAAAGAATTTCGTAATTGCGGTAAAAGGTAAGGAAATGTGAAAGTAACCGCTATAATTCAGTGCGCGGTCGCGGATTAGACAATTCTTTCTAAATTAATCCTTTAAAAGCCTCCATGAAGGAGAGAGCGGTATTGCAATTTGGAGCAAAATACTAAAATATATACTTCATTTTAAACGGCCAATTCAATTACTGTATATATCGATAGCGTTCAGAGGCCTGTTGTATAAAAATGTAGTTAAAGTTAACTGTAAATATCGAATATATGCGATTAGTATTTTTGCACAAGTGAATATAACAAATCCTACAAGTTGATTGGTCAAATTTGACGTATTAAGCTGTTATACACCGCTAAAAACAATCAGTTTGTTGCAATATTGATGAAAACAGGATTGAACAATGTTGTGCGGCCCACATTGTTTACAGTTGTCAACAATGTTGAACAATATTGTTACACCCGATTCAGACTCAACAATACTGTTCAATATTGTTGACAAGTGTGAACAAGGTGGGCCGCACAACATTGTTCAATCCTTTTAAAGTTTGTTCGTTCGCACTGCAACCAGGTATATCAATCATGTTTCACTCGCTACTCTGGTTTAAATAAATTATTACAAAGCCCAGTCGAATTGTAATCAAGACCCAACGTTTCGACACTCCAGTCTAGTGTCTTCATCAGGGGTGATCTAAAGTTGCAATCGTGGCTTCTTAAATACCACTAGACTGGAGTGTCGAAACGTTGGGTCTTGATTACAATTCGACTGGGCTTTGTAAATTGTAATCATTTATTTAAACCAGAGTAGCGAGCGAAACATGATTGTTCAATCCTGTTAAACAGCGGGCTCATAATTTTTACGCGTGTACCGTATTCACCTGCAGGTGAATATAACAAAACCGAAATTTGCAAAATGGCGGCTAGACGTTTTGTGGAAGTTACTAATAAAAGAAATAAACGAAATTAAAATAAATCCAGTCCCAAAAAAAACACAAAAGACTTGTGTAAAAATACTAAAATAATTATTCGCCTCAGGCTCGGTGATTATCGGGGATTATTATATACACAAGGTCTGGATATGAGGTATTCTGCAATCTGATTGGTTCTCTACTAGCAGGATATTAGCTCATATCCTGCTAGTAGAGAAAAACAAAATGGCGGGTCAAACTGAATTTCCGATGTTTTGCGAACGAGAAAAGGGAAAGTTGTTCGCTTTTTATAGCCTTTACAGGATTAAAAACACAATAAAAAACTCCCACAAATTGTTTAAAGGTTAGCAAATGAATTTTTAGAATTTAAAATATGGTTACAAATATATATTTTTGAAAAATAATCGGCCGAAAGAGCGAAGATAAAAACACAAACAAAACAGAAAAATATTGAAAATATCCGAAAAGCAAAGTCTGTGAATTCAGACCGTGTGTATATAATAAAACAGTTATTCCACTCACTCTCGTCGAATATGAGCGATAGCCAATTCGGCGCTACGCGCCTCATCGGCTATCAGCTCATATTCGACTCGAGTTCGTAGAATAACTGTTAATTATTATATACACAAGGTCTGGATATGAGGTATTCTACAATCTGATTGGTTCTCTACTAGCAGGATATTAGCTCATATCCTGCTAGTAGAGAAAAACAAAATGGCGGCTCAAACTGAATTTCCGACATTTTGCGAACGAGAAAACAGCAAGTTGTTCGCTTTTTATAGCCTTCACAGGATTAAAAACACAACGAAAAAACTCCCACAAATTGTTTACAGGTTAGCAAATGAATTTTTAAAATTTAAAATGGTTTTAAAAATATATATTTTTGAAAAAATACTCGGCCGAAAGAGCAAAAATAAAAACATAAACAAAATAGAAAAATATTGAAAATATCCGAAAAGCAAAGTCTGTGAATTCAGACCTTGTGTATATAATAAAACAGTTATTCCACTCACTCTCGTCGAATATGAGCGATAGCCGATTCGGCGCTACGCGCCTCATCGGCTATCAGCTCATATTCGACTCGAGTTCGTAGAATAACTGTTAAATATTCACCTCGACTTCGTCTCGGTGAATATTACTCGATATTTACCTCGCCTTATGCGAATAATTGTTAAATGTCCGCGCATATAGTAATATAGTAAATTCAAAGGTCGAGCTCATGCTGAACTACCTGATTAAGTTAACTACCATTTAACTACAAAACGAGTAGTTAAATAGTATTCAAAAACTCATTAATAATTCATGAAGCAATTATCCAATCTTGAGTAAGAATGCGCGCTCGTGGCTTTAAACCTAATAAAACACTCCTGCTCGTTTTTTAAATAGTACGTTAGGAATTTTATACAACCAGCCACCGATATTGTAAACTTAGCTTGAGATATTGTAAATTCAACTCGATAGGCCACGTGATCTGCTTAATATTGGTGGAACATGCTAGGTTAAAATAATGTATTAAGACATACAAAATTCCCAAATTCGATTACGTTTCCCTATTACACTTCAGCATTATATTTTATGTAAATATAACTTGCACAAAACCATCACACTAGGAATACTGCAGAACGTACTTGTTAAGTTCATCCTCTGTTATATCTAAAACACTGCACTGAGGAGTGATTTGTGCAGCATTGTTTACCAACAAGTCAATATGATCATCAGTTGATTCAATAGCTTTTACTGCTTCATCCAAGTTCAACAAATCTGCACATATAGTTTTGATATTGCCTGATATCTAAATAAGACAATGTTAAGAGCATTTTGGTAGACTCAAACTAAGAAAATACAGAGTATTTAATATGTTGGACCACACAATCGAGTCGGAGTGGAATACTGAATAAAGAACAAGACGCTCGAAAGAGCGTTAACTCGCTGGGGCTATAATGGGTAGACTTGGTTCAAGTCCGTCTCTCAGCGCAAGCGGTCAAAAGCTAATGGGCTATAGTGATACGCTTGTTAGATGGTACTACAATCATATGGCCAATTGAAGAGTTAATTGTGACCTGTCCCCTGTTGCAAAATTGCGGTGTCCCACTCCGTGCCAAGTTTGGCACCGCTACCTGACAGCAGACGGTTTTTGGGGAGGAGTTTGTTTCGAAACAAATGCTTCCACTTCCTATAAAAATTCCTTGCACGTTCTCTGAATTTCCTTTCCGGGTGATCCAAGTGACCCAACAAAGAGAAAAATACCATCGTTCGAATCAGTGTACGAAATGGTACTTACGGATGCCAAATTCATTACTGAATAGCAGTATTCTGGCGATATATGGCCTTTGAAAGTCAAGCGAAATTGTATTGTTGACAAATCGCTATCTCAAAATTTATATTATTCAGCTATTTAAAAATGCGCTACGTTTGCTCCTTGATAACTTTCGTATCGTTGGTTTTCTCTTTTTCGGCCGTATACGAATGGATTCGTCTCACTTTTATCTTCATTTTGATAGTATTTTGATCCGATAACAGTTTATTTTGAAGCTTTTAAAGCTAATTAGTTTTACCGAACGTACGGAACAACTGTCCGCCGACAGGAGGAATGTAGCGTACGATAAAATATAACCTTTATTTGTAGCACAGCTTGTAGCCTGTAGGCGAAATCGCATGAAAGTTTTATTTGTAAAGCACCGCATTTAGCTAGTACTGTGTCTGGTCTTTACTCTGGTCTTTAAAGCATAGTTAGCACTTAGCAGTCTTATATCGACGGTTATTCGAGTTTATATTTCATACAATTGTTCCTGTGCATCGGCGATCGCTGTCTTCGACTTTGTATTTCTGTCTTTGTCGGGCTATAAGATGTCATTTTCACCGCTTAGCCGGATTTATTTGGCATTAATACATCTCCAAATTCATTGTTCTTGTCGTTGAATCCTTAATGCAGTAAAATATCAGTTTTAAAAGAACGTATTCATACTATGGTTAAAATAAACAGCAGCTTTGGCTTTTTCAGTAGGTTAGCACTATTTTCCAAAAAGCAAACTGACCTGACGTCATTTTCGGAAGATTGAAGAGGTGTTAAATGGCTATGTAACTAACCCAAACCCTACCCCTACTCTAACCCCTAACCCTAACCGCAACCCTAACTCTAACCCTAATCGAATTAATAAAAAAATCCAAAAAAAACGACTTTAGAAAATCGATAGGGCGGTTTGCTGGATGGAAAAAAGTGCTAATTTTAGTAACTATTGTTGAATTTTTTCAAAACTTAGGGTTATTTATGGATAATTTGGGTAAAATTGACAGGAGCCTTATGGATAATTTGGGTAAAAATTAGGTAGCTCATTAGTATTCTATTTTGTGGCTATTATTGGAGAAAAATGTGAGCCGAAACCTCAATACTCTGGGAACGAGATTGCCGAAACATATACTCGCTAGGGCACAGGTGCCCCAGCGAGTAATAATGCTTTTAAAATTGAATGAAATATTGAATATTTGTCGAAAAGATTTAGGGAATACGAAATATTGGCTGTTTTGTTAGAAGAAAAGAAAGGAAGTAAACAAAAGTCAGAATTTATCAGTAAAATATTAGTTTGGAATAAGGCAAATTAAAAGAGTACGGAATATTTAAAGTTGTAATATTCCGCTTCCACCCGCGAAATCGAACCTGTCTAATACAGACACTAAAGAGACAGAGCTAACAAGGTATCCGTATGAGGAATTAAGGTGTCCGTATTAATTTGTTGGCTTAGCAACAACCTGTTTACAACTTGTTTGCAGATCTGTGCCCAAATTCTTTGAACAAATTCAAACACATTCATTGTATCCTTACACATATGGAAGTTGACTACAGCAAAGTAAAAATCATCTACGCCAGGATACCTTGGCTAGGATGCCAACCCAAACAACACTCTTGTAAATGTCGTTTCTAATTACGAATCTTCTTCACTTCGCCAATTGAATATTGGGGCGTCACGCTCATTCTCTCTGACTCTCAGTTTCGCCTTTTGAATGTCACCAGATATCACGACTGGATAACCATGCTGATGGACAAGTACATCCCATAGCTTATTTTGGAGTGGAGGGCCTGCGTACAAGCAGTCGTTAAGCAACGTTTCTTTGGCCGACGCATCGTACACGATTCGCACTTTGTTATATTTCGCTATTTCTCTCACTACTGGTCACCTGGGAAACTTATTCCTCGGAACCCTGGAATTCACTCGGCGGCCCTGCTCTCAATCACCAATTGTTACGAAGCGGTCCTGATTTGACGAATTCCCTCACAGGTGTTCTTTAAGATTTCACCAAGAACCAGTTGCTGTAATGTCCGGCATCAGAGATGTTCCATCAGGTCAAAGTGGACCTAGCCTGCTCGCAGACGTTGTTATTCTTACGCCAAGCGACGAAAACCTACCGTCTGCTTACCCGAGCGCCAAACTGAATTTCGCTACGTCGACCAATCAGAATTTACCTTCCAAATTCTGGAAAGTGACGTCAGTTGATTTCGGAGCGGAATAAATAAACTAGAAGTTACTATCGCAAGGAAAGTGCTGCCTCACCCCCAAGGGATCAAAGGCAGCATGCGCAATTGGCTGAATAAGTGGCTGTTTTTATGATCCCCCTTTGCCAGGATGAGATATGAGGCAGGATGATTTCAGTGGCGCTGTGGGACCCATGTTTTTTTTTTGGGGGGGGGAGGGGGCAAGGGCAGTACTTTTCCGACAAATCGAAAAATTTTTCCGGACAACAACATATTAAAACTCTCCCCCCCCCCCTCCCATCGACAACTTTTTCGGTGAAAAATTTTTTCCGGACAATAACATTACAATTGCTTTCGTAGCATTTTTCCCGATTTTAGTAGCACTTTTTTCGATACTTCAGCACTAAGATTCCGACAACATTGACAATTTTCTGACGGGTCTCAACAATAGGGGGGCCTCCCCCCTTCCCCCCCCAGCGCCACTGGATGATTTAGATGTATTTTAAAAAGTTACGGTGTACACTTCAGCAAAAAACTTAATTATTTCCGAGAGATAGCAACAGTTACCTGTAAATTGAAAGGTTGTTCAAGCAGCAATAATAATCTTCTTGAACTACAAGATCTGCTCTACAATATTTGAGTTTTGTTAACAAGCATTTGGACTTTCGTTTAGCCTATGGACATATTTCAATACATCAAAATCATCCCACATTCCATCACGTAAACAGCCCCTAAGATGCCTGTTCAGGAGGTAGGAAAAGTGCAATTTGAATACCAAATACCTTGCACAAAATCAAAGGTCAGCTACATATTCTAATTCTACTTTCTTGGCATGCCATGGGCGATTTTATATGAATTCCTTCAATGCTTATAACTTCTTGCTTTTGTATGTATAATTATAATTACTGTCAGCACTGGTGAAGCTAGCCGTAGTAACAGCTAGGTCATGCTATGGTATTTAATGATTTGCATTCCAGGTCTATTAGCATCAGTGGCGTAGCCAGCCTGAGTATTTGCTCCTGCTATGCAAATATTTGTGTGTTCATAGACTGTAAAAATAATGTCAATGAATTTCTAAAGAAATGAATAATGATAATGCTTTGAAATTTACATAGCAGGAGTAAATTTTCAGGCTGGCTACGCTACTGATTAGCATACCATGCCCAGTTGCCACGGCCAGCTTGCCACTCAATACTGTAGAATAATAGTCAAAATACCATATGTACGTATAAACAATAATAATACTTGAATGAATCATTGGACATATAGAATTTAATAACAATTTCATATATAGAAATACTACGTTAGTTTTTGTCCCAATTATTGTTTTGATGGCATCTTCATTTGTCAACATTTTTGTTTAATACGTCAGCTTCAGATGGCACCATTCATTTGTAAAGACTAAGATTGTACACAGTCAGAACTGCAAAACTATATAGGAAAGAAATTGTGAGCATTATCAAAAAATATAGTATATCCTGAAATGTGGTGGTGACACAGCCAGGTGAATACATGAATGAAGGCCGGTAGGATTATTTCGTATTGTGCTAACAATGGACATATCTCAGAGGTATATTTTTACAGTCTAAACATCATACCTTGTAACTGCTGGTAAGTTAATATAGGCAGACAACAATCCACACTGGGTTACTATAGGATAATACGAATATATTTATAATATTCTGCATGATGAATATGCTACATTAATAAATGAAATATATTTAAAGTTAAATTTAACCGTGGTGCTAAACATTCATATCCATGGCCAGGGGTGCATTTTAATATTTAATATGTATGACAGACTATGTTTATATATATATACCGGGTGGCGCAAAAAAAGTTAACCTGTTTGATTTGTTTTAACTTAAAAGCTAAAAGAGCTATTACATGTAAACTACGTGCATTGTATTCAGTATTGTCTAACTTAAATTTTGATATACGCCCTGTGCATTTTCGTGCAATATTTACCGAGAGAGCTGCGTTTAAACTTGAGTAAACAGTTTTGAAAGTGCCGAGAATTAGCCAACTAGGGATCCAAGGATAGTGTGAAGTTTCAAATTGAAAAAGACACTGCAAGAACTATATAGGGTCGCCGACAACCTAGAAAAGCTGATGACTTACGCTACGAAATAAACAGTTACCAAAGGCATTTCATCTCAATATTTATTGCTTTTAGTACGCTCGGCACACAAGTAGCGTGACGTTTGAAACAAGCCTAACACATCAGAAATTTGCCTTGTGAAATTGATGCAATTTTTCTATTTTTTGTGATGCTACACGCGACAATTCGAGATGTAAAAATAGCTGTATAAGATATGTTATGAATAATAAGCACTACGTCGTTACATCATTAAAAGGACGCGTTTTATCCTCATCCGTTCCGTATTTTATCCGCATATCCGTTCCGTGGATCCGCTTCCGCATTTTAACCTAATTGTGACATGTTTTGCAATAACAAATCTCATTGACCTTTGACTTTTCCCAGTGTCACGTCTATTTTCAGCTTTTCGCACGTGTTGAATAATGTCACTGTAAATTTCAATAGTTTCACAGTTAAGCAGTGTTTAAAGCAGTTTTGACAAGCTTTGATACAGTTCTGTGTACAGAATACTACAGATTGATTCTCGTACGATCTGGTAGAGTTATCATTGAACTGTACACGAATTTGCACCGTTGACAACGGCGTTGTGCTAGACAGTAAACAAAGGTCAAAGACAAGGTCCGAGACTACATGTACCTCCTTGCTTTTTTCTTCTATTGCATAAAGCTTGTTGGCGGGCCAAGCGATTGGCGATAACATGTCGCTATCTCCTCGTTTAAATAAGGCGCTCTGACTCAACTGATTTCTTTAATAGTCTCGCAAGTTATTTTCTTCGTAAACGCCGTACAAACGTTCGCCCGCTTCTGTTTAATAGTTGTTTATGCTTTGATCTGATACAGATCTGATGCAATTTTTCGCTTTTTGTACTGACTGTAGCTATCTATTCTGTGATGTAGCACCTTATACAGTCAATGACAATGTATGACATATACACGGTCTAAATACTATCGATGGGCACTTACTTGAATGCCAGTAATGCATAACATAAATTTACATATTGTATTATTGCGTAGAATCTCAAAGATTTTCTCAATATTCATGTCTGAAATGTTTATATGCTTGAAAACAACACTGTCTCGCTTCTGCCCACGTACTGTACCTCTGTATAATGAGTATGCCGTGAAAATAATATCGGCACTCAATTGAATGCCTAGAATGTCAAAGATTTTCGTCTCAATATTTACGTCTAAAATGTTTATACACTTGACTGCACTGTCTAGGCGGTCTAGCTCCTTCCTAGCTCTGTATAATGAATATACCGTCTAAATATTATCGGCACTTAATTGAACGCCCGTAATGCATAAGATCAATTTGTATTTTGCGTAGATTTTCAAAGATTTACTCAATATTCACGTCTGAAATGTTTATACTCTACATCTGAAAACAGCACTGTCACTCCTTCCTAGCATATCGTCACGCCATCGTGATCTATGGCTTGATAGCGCATGCGCATTTGCGCAGCTAAAGAAAAAATCGGGTGTTCTGGGGTAAAGATCCTTTACACAACATGAGAAGCGAATGTTCTAAAATTTACAAAAAATTACAATAACGAAAGCGACTCCTCGTATTTTTTGTGAACTTGGCAAGAGGATAACAGAATATGTAAATAAGTTAACTGAAATTGCCTAAATAACCTTCAAAGTACTGACTAAGTACAATAAATCACTACGAACATAAATCGTATACACCCCCCGGAAAGTTTACTCTATGACTGACTGTTTGACTGACTGACTGACTGACTGATTCGTGTGAATTTGCCCGCCATCACAATAGTGTGAAGTGAAACTTCACACTAAAAACGGCCTATCAAATATTTAATACAGCAATAACCTGTGCTTAGACGCACTATAGTCAGAAAGTACACGTTCGTTGTCAGAGACCTGCCCAACGCCGCCGGTATAACCTCACGAGCATTATTTACCCTTACATATTCTAAACATATCAAAACTCTTTGGTCATTCGTTAAACGAGGCGTATTTATAAAAAACAAACACTTGACGTTTCTTTCTTGGAACATTAGAATTTAATTCCCCAGGGTCATTGGATATTTAGAATAAATCTTTTAATCAAAATCGCTTCATAAATTAATTTTCATGCATTCCCAAAGACCTTAAACAAAAATAAAAGAGCACCTCCATCCTATAAACATTTTTAATTTAAACTTCACTTCATTGAAACGAATATTTACGATAAAATGGTAAGGGTTATCAAATTAGTTTAACAGGCCGTTTTTAGCTAATTCTCGACACTTCCCAAAATGTTTATTCAAGTTTAAACGCAATATATATATATATATATATATATATATATATATATATATATATATATATATATATATATATATATATATATATATATATATATATATATATATATACTAATTATAATCTTAAAATTTTATTAATCGCTACACGGTGTTTCGCACTTTCAAAACGATTTTCAAGCGATACTACTCTAAATAGTTTGCTTGGGCCATTCATTCAACGGTCCGCTGACGCGATTGCATCATGCGCGCGTGCGTTTAAAATTCCGCGCTAAACGAGTTTCTGTGGCGGCACTTTGAAAATAGTTCTGTTCGTTTGTTCAGCGTTGTGAGATTTAATTACATAAAACTTCTCCTCTAAGCAAAGGTTTCAAGAATTTGCACCTGCTATATAGGCTGATGCATGCGACAAAACCGACCACTTTATAATATAAGGTCGGTTACTTTGTTTTAGCTTCCATGCGTACTTAGAAAGTTCGGTTTCGTTTGAATAGGGAGGTGAGTTGATGGATTTCTTGTGGTTGGCGTATCTTGCTTTAAACCTCCCTGCTGTCATACCAATATACTCTTTCGTTTCACCGACGTCTGTTGTTGTAATCTCAGCCTTATACACGATGCTTTTCGTAAGACAATTACCATCGAGAGGGCATTCGTCCTTGTTGCGGCAATTACATCCATCGAATGATTTGTTCTTTCTTACCAGTAGATGTCGATTGTGGTTGGATATAGTGTTCTTAATGTTGGTCATGCAGGAATAACTCACTTTTACAGTGTTCCGGTTAAAGATTTTATGGAGTCGAGTTGAATGTGGGAAGTGCTTGTCGATGAGTTGTAAGAAGCTATGTGCCACGTTGGTTTTTACGTTCTTACTGAAGGGCGGGTTAAACCATATCACCTTTCTTTGTCGTTTTTTTCTGCTTGGTGTTGGGGTGTCGCCGGTACTATTGGTTGAATATTGGAGTTTGACGTTGTAATTGCTGCGGTGAAGTGCGTCTTCATACCATGCTGCTGATGAATCAAAAGATAATTGATCAGAGGATAAGCTAGATATTCTTTTGCTTATGGATTCTGGGACATGCTTGATGATAGAAGGGGGGTGATTTGACCGGCTGTCTATATAGAAAGGGTCGTTATTGGGTTTTCTGTAAGCTGAATATCTCCCTGTTTGCAGATTGAAAGTTACGTCCAAGTAATTGACGATTTGGTTGTTAACTTCGGCAGTGATCTTAAAGCCAAGTTTGTGAAATATGCAATGTAGAGACTTTCGAGCGTTGTCTGCCAATCTTTTTCCGGTTCCACTCAACAACATTAAGCCATCATCTCGATATAGTCCAATGTTATTCTTTCCAAATTCCTCAGAAAGCTTATTCAAAATGAATAGTCCGACCAGCTCACATACCTCGGCTCCATCGTAACTTCCCATTGCTACGTCGAATAGAGATTGGTTGTTTCTTTTTACCCACGTTTTCTCATCATGAAAAAGTAAGGATTTTCTTGCGTGCTTAATAATAGAAATGTGCTGATCCGTAATGTCAGTTAATGTTTGGGCCCATGAAATAACTTCGTCAAGGAGATGCTCGGATATAGACGGGTAAAACTCAACGATATCAAAGGAAAGGAACGTGTGATTATGTTTATCGTTGATGGCTTGGAACCAGCTGATTACGGATTCTGTATTTTTCCACTGATTCAAACTTAAGGTTGATCTAATTTTGCTGTTAATGTCATCGAGTATTATCTTGCTAACCTTTCCTAGTTCGCTTTTCGATGGATTGATAAGGCGGCATTTGGGGTTAGAGTCGAAATTCTCTTTATGGTCTTTGAGAGTTATGAACGCGTTTCTTCTCGCCATTGTGTCGACACGATCCGCGATCGACAGATTGCTCGTTATATTCTTTAGTTCAGAATTGATAACATCAGATATATCGTCGCTTCCCAATTTATATGTTTTCGTTATGTTGTCAGTCAATAGTTTGTTGTATGTTTCGGTTGTAGCTTTATAGACATTTCTTGTTTTGTCGGCAAATATTAAAACATTTTGAGAAGAATTAACTTTCTCCAGGTCTACAGCGATATTGTTCAAAAACGGATCCGAGATCTTTCTGAATTTGACATTTGACACTAGATGAATGACGTCTTCCTCAAATGCTTTCATCTCAGCAACTACAGGCGCACAGTTTTTTGAAGGCAGTTCGAATGTGTCGTATTCTTTAGTCTTAGGCTCGCCATTAAGAAAGTAATGAGCTTTCCATCGCATACGTTGAATGACGCTTTCCGTTTTATCAATTAAACGTTTCTGATATTGATGGTGTTTAGGCAAACCGATGTTCTTTAATGAGTAATTAAATTGGATCTTGTCCATTTTAAGATTAACGTCTCGTCCACACGGAGTAAGAGTGCACGACTGGATTCCAGGTGCTTATAATACAATAATAAATCGTTGTCCGTTGTACAAAAAGAGTGCTCAATAACAAATTTAATTGATAGAGCAAAATATACTAATTATAATCTTAAAATTTTATTAATCGCTACACAGTGTTTCACGCTTTCAAAGCGATCTATATATATATATATATATATATATATATATATATATATATATATATATATATATATATATATATATATATATATATATATATATATATATATATATATATATATATATATATATATATAATTCGCGCTGTGAATTGAGCTTAGAAGAAAAGAAAAAATCGAGCAAATTGACATACCTCTAAACGATCTCCCTTTCTCACAAAACTTGAATATAAGGCCAGTATTTATACAAAGTATGTCTTCGCTTCGCTCCTGACCTCGTGTTAAAAATATGCTACAAAGCTTGCTGATCGAAATATTTTTAAACTCCATACTTGGTACGTCGTTCGCAGTCGCTAAACAAAGTATTCGGCAGTCATCGATTTGCTATTGTGAACTCCTGGGGTATGATAATGCTCCAATGCATGTAAATTCCTTACTGCAACGTCATAACATGACGTCACAACTGCCGACACAAAATCGAGATACGCTTCAAGTTTATAATACTGTTGGCTGGAAATTCAAATGCGCTATAGCACATCGTCAAGAATAGGAGGCTGCCTTCGGCAGCAAATATATATTTTGAAAGCAGTCGTCGGTTGAATTTTGGTCAAAATTGCACATGAATTGTATTTAAAGATACTGATACAGTGATACTTGTCGGCATATTGTAAACACTGGACTGGACTTTGGACTGGACTTTGGACTATGGACTATGGACTTTGAACTTTGGACTTTCAATTTTGAAATTATGTTTTTTAGATTTTCGTATAATTACAGTAAAATCTAAATAGAGAACGAAAATTTTCTGCTGAAAAGCGTGCTACACTGCATGCACATGCATGATATAAAAAATACTCAGTATCAGTTATATAGGTATACCAGCACTGCAATTTCATAGATATAGCCTGTAGGATAGCAGGATTATCCAATATTTTGGGATTTAATATTTAAATTTTATATAAAATTTGTATTTATAGTATGCATAGTACCTTTATACTGCAGAACATCTTAGTTATCATGCATATAGATAATATACAAAATATTAACTATACAAACGATTATTATTGCGCCTATTGAGTATTGTATTATGTATCTATTGACTGTTCATCTTTGCATAATAGTTTATACTAGTACTGTATTGTGTAATCCGTTACACGGTAACATTAATCACTCTTCTCCCACTAGAGACATTAATCACTCTTCTCCCAGAAGGGAGACGAGGGAGGGGAAAAGAGGGTAGAGGAGAGAGGGTGGAGGAGGGAGGGGAGAGGAGGAAGGGGAAATAATCCTGTTATCCCACAGGCTAGCTATATATATCTATGAAATTGCACTGGTATACCTATATAACTGATAGTATTTTTACCTTGAATATTATATCATGCATATGCATGCAGTGTAGCACGCTTTTCAGCAGCAAATTTTCGTTCTCTATTTAGATTTTAATTAATATAATTATACGAAAATCTTGAAAAATAATAATTTCAAAATCGAAAGTCCAAAGTCCATAGTCCAGTCCAGTGTTTACAATATATGCCGCGCGGGTCTCCAGAGAAACGTACTAACTCATCACGTTTTGTGTGAGCATATTTATTCCATATGGAACAGCTGCGCCCTGACAACAGGCAATGAAGATTTTTTACCTCTTTCAAAGAGTCAAGATCACTTTGGGTTCTTGAAAGTGCAATAACATTTGCTCCACATTCTGCCAACAATATAGCTGTTGCTCGACCAATACCTTGCAAAACAAAATAGACAACTATTATTACTTAAAATATAGCTATATTAGCCCAGAATCTAAGATATACCCACATCTACGAGACCCAGAGGCCGCAGAACCGGGGAAGCGTATATAAAGACGACGTAAGCGAATTTCACTTCGAGAATCATGGAATACATTCATAGTTCTCGGGGAAATCGCATTCATGAATGATCTTGAATGATGTTATTCTTTATATTGCGAATTTTCGGTAAACTTGTCAAAAACTTGAAAGAATATAAAACGAATTTATACTTCACTATCAAAGTTTCTGTCATCAAAATCGACAATTACTGACTTTAATCACAGAAACTTTGACCGTGTAAACGAACCTTTAAAGTTCAGAAGATATCTCTATTTTCGGCAAAATGTCCGTTCGTCAAACTGTCCGTTCGGCAAAATGTCCATTCGGCAAAATGTCCGTTCGGCAAAACCTCCGTTCGGCAAAACGTCCGTCGGCAAAATGTCTTTCGGCAAAATGTCTTTCGGCAAAATGCCCCCCCCCCACACACACACACACACACACACACACACACTTTTTGTGCATGGAGAAAATGTGCCCTTTTTGTGGAATAAAAGTGCCCTTTTTCCAGCAATTAAAAAGGAATTATAAATGCCCTTTAAGCTAAGAAGTCTACAAATGCACGGTCTTATTGTTAGGCACGTATAAACAAGGATAGAACTGATGAACTGGACTTAAGTTTGATTGCTAAAGACTTTGTCCTCAAAAACGACCGGAGACTTATGGCAGTAAGGCCCGCAGTATGGTCAAAATTTTTATTTTCTTAAACGAAAGTGCTCGTAAAACTGTATAATAACTTGTTTTGAAGATTTTTGTTCCCATGTTTAGTTCTTGAAATATTTCATTTTGTTTGTAAC
This sequence comes from Paramuricea clavata, assembly GCA_902702795.2. Classification (NCBI taxonomy): domain Eukaryota; kingdom Metazoa; phylum Cnidaria; class Anthozoa; order Malacalcyonacea; family Plexauridae; genus Paramuricea; species Paramuricea clavata. Next base: position 39,650 of record CACRXK020002095.1, read on the forward strand.
CATGTGACGTCATCTACTCAATTACATATATAATGAGATATCAGTAATTGTTGTGTATCTTTGCTATTTTTATCAAAATATTTCGAAAGATGCGGCGCGTTTGTTAATTTAACCTGCATCATTAAGCATACTGTATTGTTTAACAAATCGATCAAAAATAGCAAAGATACACAACAATTACTGATATCTCATTATATATGTAATTGAGTAGATGACGTCACATGGTTACAAACAAAAGAAATATCTCAAGAACTATAAGCATGGGAACAAAAATCTTCAAAACAACTTATTATACAGTTTTACGAGCATTTTCGTTTAAGCTTTGGTCTAAGAGAATAAAAATGTTGATCATACTGCCCCTTTAAATTTGTGGTGTTCATATTCAGTTCAGGACGCAGAGCTATTGGAGAATAGGTATAACATCCGAGACTGTATACATGTATATATTGTAAAGGTCCAAGCCTCTAGACCTTCTAAGGACACATCTACACTATAACATATTTAGAATGTTTGCTGACTCAGTGCCCTTTCTGGTCAGTGCCCCTCACTTTTGAGGTGCTTCCGCGGCCTCCGCACCTACCAACACCTACAAGAGGAACATGAGATAAAATGTCTATGTGATTAACCGATAGTAGGAATGACTGTGTTTCTCGTGTCCCAGAAATGTTTGCGGCCTTAAAAACGACAAATCGCGGTGATCATTTTGATATCAAATACCACGTACTTGGCCGCGTTTTGCGCCCAATTGAAATGGAGGTTGAAATCGCACAAGAAATTGCCGACGTGACCAAATATTTATGGTGTGCAAATTTGCTAAACTAAAGGAAATATTTCCCCCATGTTTCAGAAGCCAAATTTTTGTGAGCATTTGGCGAAGATACTTGACTTTTGTACTTCATTTGAGAAAATTGTAAACAAATTAGAAATTTTTTTTTAAAAATGACCAATAAAGTTCGGTAATCAAATGAATTTTGGCCATGTTTGTGTATAAGTTTATAGACCCAGCTTGTTCAGAATGCGAATGAGTGAATCCCGAAAAGAAAGGTGAATTGAGCTTTGAAGTATCGTCTCTATGGTGTTGTTTTCTTCAACAGTGCTGTTCGTATACGATTTAGGAATACTAGTCCATTTAAGCAAATCCAAATATCGAAATAACTTCAGTGTCAATTCGACGATATATTTCCCATTCCTGTGTATTCAATGGGGCTCTTTCCATTCAGGCTTGCACATTGCAGGCTCAAGCATTATGTGTGTACCATATATTTTTCTGCAAACGTTTTTCAAACGTAGAAACTGATGTTCGAATTAAAATACTTCTCAAATTATTCTCCTCAATGATAGCTGTGAAGTTTAAGGTCCATGCATATTTAATAGGCAAAATAAATTCATTTGAGATGTTTCAAACCAAAATTTTTCAACTACAATTTTGAGGCAATCATGGGACATGCATGCGCTATATAACCATAATGAAACCATATTAAAACATGCTTTATACAGTATGTACAATGCTGTACTATAAAATTCTAATGATTCACAAAATATTTGAAAAATGTAATGGTCATGAAAGATTGCACTATATATATAATAATCTATATATGCCATATCTGTCCCTTTGATAGTTTTTTGTTATTAACTGCCATGACTTTTTGTCAATGCAGCTTTACCGAATAAATTAACCACAATTTGCCTTAAAACAGAGCACCTATATTACGCCCCCCGTCAAAGCCTGAATTATGTGCCTAATGTGGAGTCTTTTTTAATTTGAATATTATGCTTTGAAAATTAATGTCCAATTAACTTCGTAAAATAATTTTACAATGTATTTTTTTCAGACAATCTTCCGATAAAGTGGATTTGCAACACATATCACCTAAATATTCCAACATTGTATAGGGGGAAAAGTTTGAAAATTTACTACAAAATAACAAATCTAAAGCCTCCATTTGAAATTCTGTAAACGAATCCCATTGTGTTCATTCAAAATCTACTGTACTAACTTAGCTGTATAGCTGAGACAGGAAGAACACCTCTGTCCTCTAATTACACAAATACAATAGCTACACTCACAACGAAATATTGCATGGTTACAGGTACCCTTGTTAGTAATGCCACGAGTGTCTGCGTGCAATTAAATTTACAGTTATGTACTGTAATTTTCAAGTTAATCATTTGAAGGATTTCTTAATACTACCCAACAAACAAGAAAATGTTTGGCAATATTCTTTGAAATTCACACTATGAATGCTTCATTCAATACTGAAAAGATCAGATTCAACAAGATGGAGACATTGAGACAATGGTAAATAAGACTTTTCAAAAAAACTGAAAATTAACTTTGGTTTTGAGAAATATCTATATTGAATCCACAATTCCAAATATCGTCAGACTATTACAACGTTAAGAATATCAGCTCATAGATTACCATTTCGCAGAACAATTAAAAAATCACATACTTTTTACAAGTTTAATAAAAATACATGAGTTCTCTCTTCCCCCAAAATACTGTCACCCCCCCCCCCAAAAAAAAAACCCCACCAAAAAACAGAGCGATACAGCTTCCCCTAGCGTTTTTTATGGGAGGAAAGATTTGTGACACGACTCCCTTTTTCAAGAAATTTACAACAATTTCAATACAAAACACAAATCTTTAAATGACGCCGTCTCTTGAATGTATCAAGTCTATAACGAGTCTCTAACAAACTCTGCTAAGATAACCAGCGCCAACATTGTCGACTCCTTTGATCATAGTTAATAGAAATTTATTTCTATTAATTATGCTTTAAAGATGCGGTACAGTCCGTATGTAAACAAAGGCTTTGTTTACATTTCGGTATCCAAAATATTGAATTTTATTCCACAACTATTTATATTTTCATGATTCTAGAGCATAATAAATTATCAAGAGACAACAATCAAGCTTTGCATGAACATAAAATGAAATAAAAACCTAAATAAACTGTTTGTAAATAAAAAGAGGGCTCCTTTGTGCACAAGCGCAGATTGATACTATAATTTTGTAAGAACATCGCCCATCTCATAACTCTGTCGTTAAGAAACGTCGCTGTCTTCAAATAGACCAAAAGCTGGTGGTCGGTTTGCAATGTAAACTCTACTCCATAACGAAATATCAGGAACTTCCGGACAGTTCAAACTATCGCGAGGCACTCCCTCTCGATCGTACTGTACTTCTCCTCCCTTTCCATCAGTTGGCATAACTAAATGGCGAAAGTTTACCGTCACGCTAGTACCACTCCAAGTTCTGTGTCGGATGCATCAGTTCTCAGTTTAAATGGTTTGGTGTTACTGGGTAGTCGGCAATTATGTAATTAGGGTTCGAATTAGCGCCTCGCTATTCGCAATTTGCGAATGTAAATTCGCAAATTGCGAATGCAAAATCATCCATTTTGCGAATGACGTTTGGCAAAAACAATGTATTTTAAAAAGTTTTACATAAAAGGTTGATTTTCATGCACAATTACTTCGAATGTATTTTACTATAATGGACGAAATGGAGTATTTTGCTGACTATTATTGTAATTTTGTACTAAAAAGATGTGTGAAATAAAGAATATGGCTACAATTTCGTCAGAAAATTTATAAAATTCGCAATGAAACGACCGCCATTTTGTTTTTCGCAAGCAGTGTTTCCACTTTTCAAAACTGAAATTTCCTTCAAATTTTCAAGAAGGAAATTTGCGAATCGATTTCTCCTGTCTAATTCAAACCCTGGTTATTAGGGCTGAAAACAGGATCTTTATCGGAGGGAAAATACAATTCGTGATCTGACCGTACCTTAATTGCATGACCCTATATGTTGTTTTAACTTTTTTCCGCTTCGGTTGCCACGATAAGGTTTTAAAATTTCGAGATGACGCGGCCATATAACAGTTCAAATGGGGATAATGATCCAGTGGATCCTTCAGGTGCTTCTCAGTAGGAGAACAACAGGGCACTCATATAATGGTGCCATTGCTTTGGTTGCTCGCTACAGAGCTTCTTCAACATTTTCTTCAGACTACCATTAACTTCTATAGCTAAACAAGACCGTTGCACATTGGATGGTAGGGCGTAGTTGACAGTTGCTTGATTCTTAGCAATCTTGATACTAAGTCGCTAAGAACTTCCTATAGAACGCCAAGTCTACTGTGCATATCTATCAAAGCAACTGCTTCCGCACCAATCGATTTCAAGGGAACCGCATCCGGGTAACGGGTAGTTTAATCAACAAGAGTAAGAACATAACGATGTCCTTGCTCACTGGCTGGGCGGATAGGACCAATCATATCTTAATCTACTTGTACTCTCTTAAAGGCATCATCACCGTGGATTCCAGGCCAATAAAATTGCTCATAATTGTATCAGTGGTTTTCGGACACCCATATGTCCACCCATTACGCGCAACATCCATTACTCTTTCGCAAAGGGGATTGCGGAATGCGGAACCACTACTTGTTGGAGGGTTTTCCCATTACGTCTCTTATAGAACCGATACAAAAGTTAAACTCCGCTTTTGAAGTTAAAGGTTACTTTTGGTCACCCTTTTGTCTTAGTGTCAGTCATGTTTCGGTGCTTCTCTAATGGTGAGTAAATAAATAATGCAGTTTGGCACTTCCAGGGTCTTTAAGGGTTTAAGTTTATCACTTTGTTTCACTTGATATCTAGTAGTTACAGCACAAGTGTCATGCCACTCAAGGTAAGGGTTATACGGGGCATTAGCACCCACTGCATTATCAATAATAAAATGATACAGTGCATCAGGAAAACACTGTGCTTCCGCTTCACCCTTCAAATAAGGGGTATCGACCTGGATCGTACAGTAACAATCCGGTCTAGTCGGACGGTATAATCGATAAGAAGTATATAACGTTACAGTACTTCCCGGTATACTGGTCTTCGTCTTCCTTCACGAACCTCTTTCTAACCACCACTCCACTACACCTAGTATCTCTTAGGGTATCTACAACGGCAGCACCATTTCTTTGATGACAGGCATATTGTTCTTCCCCTTTCTCTCCGTCACAAGTCCGCCACTCTTCAACTTGTACCAAAAAGTGTTAGAGAATCTACACTACAGAATTGTAAGACAACTGTATACTTTTCCTTTTTTGTCTGCACGAGTATGTTGTTGAAGGCAAAATATTGCACAGTATCTTCTATATACAGTAATTCTAGCAGGGCTGGAAAATGTCCGGCAGCGCCGCTGCCAGGAAATTTTTCGCAAAAATTGGTCGCAGGAAATATTTTTTGTATCTCGCAGGAAATTTTTTTGTTCATAATTTATTTTAGGAGTTTTAGGTTCAAGTTACATTACAATCAGATTACAGTAAAATCAGATAACACTGTATTCTGTAAAGTAAACACTACCATTTAGACATTTACAGGATACTTGCGAAGTGCGAACGTTTTTGACATATTAATTGTTATTGTCGATTTCAAGTCACTTTTCAACGCGCGGTGCCCAAGTAATACGTTTCCAAGTTCAAAATTGGGCGTGAACTTCGGAACAAAGTTCGCAAGTTACATTTCATTGTTTGAACTATTGTAAACAAATATTCGTGGTTCAAGTTGAAGTAACAATTCAATGGCATGTTCTTGGTCCAGTGCGCTACTAAGAAGGTTTGTGGAAATGAACTTGCGAACTTTGTTGCGACGTTCTCGCTCATTCTCAAACTTGGAAGTTGGAAACGTAATTTGCAAGTTCGCAGCGAACTTGGGAACCGCGCATTGAAAAGTGACTTGAAATCGACAAATACGACATTAACAGACTTATTTACGTTTCAAACGCGCATGTTAGCCCAATACTAATAGTAAATACCAAAGAACGTGTCAGTTTCGACCTATCTATCACTCAAACAGCGAAACAACACGTCTCTATTAATGCTGTATGTCTCGGCATATTGTAAACACTGGACTGGACTTTGGACTTTGGACTTTGGACTTTCGATTTTGAAATTATATTTTTAAAATATTCGTATAATTATATTAATTAAAATCTAAACAGAGAACGAAAATTTGTGCATGATACAATATTCAAGGTAAAAAATACTGTCAGTTATATAGGTATACCAGTGCAATTTCATAGATATAGCCTGTGGGATAACAGGATCATCTCAGTAATATTTTTAATTAAGTTAATATTTAAATTTTATAATATTTGTATTTATAGTATGTATAGTACAGTTTATACTGCAGAACTTCTTCATCGTATATATAATAGATTTATAGAAACAATTGCGACAAAAGTAGCTTGGCAAATACAAAATATTGAGAAACTATCACGTATAAGTATAAACTACACGCGATTATTATTGCGCCTTTGGCTTTGAACAATTATTCGCCGAAGGCGAGGCCGTGATTATCCGGGAATTTGTAGTCTCCCTCGCAGCCGCCAGTTGTGTATGTTTTCTCTGATGTCTGCGAAGGAGGCTAGGGAATTTGTCAAATTTGACCAATCAACTTGACAACTTGTAGGATTTGTTGTACTATTTATTCAAAAATACTAATGACGGTATTGTTCATCTTTGCATAATAGTTTACACCGGTTTAGCGCCTGCCTAAATAGGCTGTGTTTACAATGTATTTTGTCTGTGTCAGTTTTAGCTTTTCATAAATGTATTCAGCCATAGTGAACACGAAAACTCTCATAGTCATCATACTTTATAAGAGGGG
>CACRXK020002096.1:7836-46309 GCA_902702795.2 Paramuricea clavata
GGGTCAAAACAAACAACCACCAGTTACATTAAGGTTCAAAAAACTTTTTCCGGACAAAAACTTTTCCGGACAACCACCGGTTAAATTAAGGTTCAAAAAAATTTTTCCGGACAAATTCCTGTTAAAACATGGGCAAAACCCGTTTTTTTATTAACCAAAATCTATAAAATTTAGGTCTGGAAAGTTTAGGTCTGGAAAAAGTACCAAAAGTAGCTGACTTAATTGACTTTTTTTAGCAATTTTCAGATTAATATAACCACAATTCCAAAAATTACCGCAGTAATTACCACAAATTTCAAATTACCACAATCGTCCAAAAATTACGAAAAATTACCACGGTAGTAATGAAAATTACCGTAGTAATTACAACAAATTTGAAATTACCACAATCGTCCAAAAATGACGAAAAATTTCCACGGAACTAATGAAATTACCACCGCATCTGGTCACACTGGCAGGGCACTCGGAGAATGGAGACTGCCGATATGTCCGCCAGTGAATTAAGTTATGTACTATGCATAAATTATACGATGGATGCATAAATTATATGTTGGATGCATACATTATATGTTGGATGAATAAATTATGAATTATACGATGGATGCATAAATTATACGCTAATAGCAAATAGTACTCTGTCCAGCACAGCAAGAACAAACTTTTGCTAATTTCCCATTCAATTGTCACCCAAATGTAAATTAATTTGTCCACGGTTAATAGAATTAACCGTGATTTGTCCTTGGACAATGTCTATTAGTCCCACAAATGTTCATATTAGTATGTTTGATATTAGTATGTTTGATATTAGTATGTTTGATGTCGTGCTGACAGGCAAACACACACAAACGTGGTCGAAAACCCCCTAGCTAGCGGAGGTAATAAATTTGTAGTCATAATGCTATGTTCATGCACTGATTAGACATAGCTCAATAATGGTAAATTGTGCGCACATTTCTTCAAATGTTTGCTAAGGGACTGGTCATAAAGTACGTATAGAAGGAGGTGGGCTGGGGAAAATATGGGGGTGGGCCACCATTTTCATGCTTGCAAAAAGGGTGTTATATATATATATATATAATATATATATATATATATATATATATATATATATATATATATATATATATATATATATATATATATATATATATATATATATATATATATATATATATATATAACATATAGGGCCAAAGGCCGAGGGACGTTTTTGAGACCGAGACAAAATATTTTTCTATCCGGACCGACCTAAACGGTAAATAACGTATTTATTTTTTTGTCGAAGACTCAGAGGCAAATCGCAACGGTTTTATTAGATTGCGCATATAGAAAACAAAACAATAAAAAAATAGTTTGATATTTAATTATATATTTTACTTTAGAAAACAAACAATTCAATTAAAATACAGTACAATTATTTTATCCATCATTAAAATTGTTTCGAAATTACATATTCATATTTTTCAGTTTTAAAACAAACATACAAAACATTTTTGCTTTGCTTCGGCCATTACGTATAGGACTCCGGACCGTGGTCAAATATCGTAAAATTCCGCCCGCTGCTGCAGCCAATCAGATTGCAGAAAACGCTAGGATTCCGCCCGCTGCTGATTTACAAAAAAATAAAAATAGTTATTTATATCTTTCTTCAATCTGTACCATTTGTAGTCAGATGGTGACAGTTCGTAAATACGAATGATTAGCTTGAATTGTCGACTGGTGTAGTTTTGCAATGGACAGTTGAAGTGAGTAGAGTAGTAGAGTTGCCTTTCAGACAACCAAACTGCTGTACTGATCACAAAATTGATCATTTTTGATCAGTGGCGTAGCCAGCCCGACAATTTAAGTCCCGCTATGCAAATTCAAGATTATTATCATAACTAATTTTTTTAGGAATTGATTGTTTTCAATGAATACGAAAATATTTGCATAGCGGGATTAAGTCGGCGGGCTGGCTACGCTAGTAATTTTGATCAATTTTGTGACTGAGATCAGGAATAATCCAGTCGACCACACAGTCGTCAAGAATGTCGGAGAGATTGGCGGTCAGCGATATGGGACAGAGGTTGCTCTCCTCCGACACTGGTTAAGCTTTCGTTATAGTAGTTACCTAGCTGGCTTCGTTACAGGACTATGCTGGCCTGCTTTATCCTTTACCAAAGGAATGGGTCATTAATTTATGTGTAAAACCTCAAGGGTGGGGCATTGGCAATTTAGCGTTATACAAAGTGTGGGTCTTTGACATACGTGTCTCTCAAAAACTGTTTTTCTCAGCCCACCCCCTCTTGTACTTCATGACCCACAACTTTCGGCAGAGCATTGACTTTTACTCTTTTCACACGAAGACTGGGTTCAAGTCGCATTGAGAAAGTTCTCACTGAGGCTTGAACCTGCGGCTTTAAAGGTGAAAGGCAAGTGTGTTAACCACTTCGCCACCGAAAGCTCCAAGCACCAAATCATTTGTTAGTGACCGCATGTTGGTGATCGAACAAGGCATAATAAAGCAGTGGGCAAGCCAAAACTTATAATGACTAGCATTCTCATTTCACCAAGTTACCCCTTTTTGTGGTTAGATGGTAGCAAATGCTAAACTTTGAAAACAGTGGCACTGCCACTGGGAGAGGGGAAAAGGGGTGATGACATACGCTAGGGGTATGTTAGGCATATGTTGTATATGTTTCAAGCATGGTAAAAGGCCTGTTGTAAACGCTAGCATAGGCTGTGCAAACTCCAGTTTTTTCAGCTCCGGAAAAAAAGTCCGGCTCCAGCAGCAAATTTCCAGCTCCGGCAATTTGTGAAAATTCAAAATTTAATAAAAATTTTATATTTCAAAGTGGAAGCGCTTCATACTATGTCTGTAGCAAGCCTACGCATACGCTACGTATCAATACAAGTATTTACTTTTTCGTCGATTGATTCAGGTTTTTCCCACGATATCCGACATTAGTTTGAAGCACAAATAAGTGCTGCCAGAGTTTTGCTGGAGTCAAACAAACTCTGGCTCCTGCTCCGGCAAAATAGGCCAAAACTCCGACTCCTGCATACAGCACTATGGCATACACTGGCATACGGCGAAGCAGCATGTTTAAAATTTCTTATTGGATTCGGACGTATGGTTTATATGATAAGCATATAGGCACACACTGAATATGCTAGAGGTACGCCAGATGTACAGTACTATTAAAGGTTGTTCCAGCAAGTCTGATACAGTCATGACATATGACAATATTGTTACAACCTTGTGTCGTCAACCTTGTAACATTCTTGTTATATGACTATCATGACTGCATCTGACTTGTTAGAACAACCTTGTAACAAGCCTGATAATGCCATCAAGCTTGTTGCAACTTGTTAAAAGCTTGTTCCAAACTTGTTATAAAATGATAAAATAACTGCATTAATTGTTACAACTTGTTGGCAAGCTTGCAGTTGCTACCAGCCTGTTGTGAGATTTTTACGTGTGTTAGAGATTGCCTTCAGAATCGACTTTCGTTGTTTCCAGAATCCTGGCAAATCAAAATTGTATTTCAGATAAAAAAATATCCCACTGACTTCACTGATGTAACACTGAGCAACAGATTGAAATACCGAAATAAAAGATGAAAACCTGAAGCTACAGGCTTGAAAATAACACTCTGAATATATAGTGTTTTAGATTGTGATTCCAACAAGACTACAACGGAAAAGATATGTTCGAAGGGGCCGAAGTTACGTTCGGCGAAAGGTACGACAATATACTGTACATTGTTTACATTCTTCGAACAGTTATGTAATTTATTAAAATATGATATCGCTTCACAACTCAAAGCTCATAAATCGCAATAATGTTTGTCTTTGACTAAAACTGCCGTTAGGAATTAGGAGATATTGTTTCACTGAATCGATCGGTGGTATTTTCATCTAAACAGCATTCACTGAACTGAACATATGACAGCTTCAAAATACTATTCCACTATGGGCATAAAGAACTTAGAAGCTTTTACCTTTCATTTCCTACAAATAAGCTAGTGGACGCGTCAAAATTGACTGAATCTACAAGTACGCGTAAATCTGCGTTAATATTGACAAATTGCGCAAAAATTATTTAAGAGATGTTCCAGATATTCCAGAATGTTTCATTCCATGTTTTAAGGCTAGTTTCCACACTCAGGAAAATTATCCGTGCATTGGAACGGACAAGAAAATTTTTCTTTGTCTTGTGAGCTCTGGGTTGGAACTAATGACTTTAACACAAAGAAAAATTTTCTTGTCCGTTCCAATCCACAAATAATTTTCCTGAGCGGAAACTAGCCTTTAGACGTTGCCGACAAAAATCTATAAAAACATGAGCCTTGGCCAGTACGTCTAGTACCAACCGCGCATGATATAATAAACGCCTGCGACATTAAAGTTTTGCATTTTAAGGTCTATCTGACTCTGAGAGGGGCGAATTTACACGGCAAATTTACACTTCTTTCCAAATATAAATAATAACGGCAAATTTATACTACATAATTTAGAACGCTTTCAGGCAGTTTGCCAACGTAGATCAGTAAACACGAAGCTCTAGGAAGATGTTCTGTGACTGGTTGATTATGACAATGACAAAAGACGTAATTGGCTTACATAAACAAAACGAATATTGTTCTTGCTTTGTTCTCAAGAAAATCCATTCTATACTTATAGCTTATTCTTTTGTCATTGTCATAATCAACCAGTCACAAAACATCTTCCTAGAGCTTCGTGCCGACCCACGTAGATAGACAAATAGACATCTTTATTTATTCAGAGTAACCTTAAGACCAGCCATACCTTTAAAGCTTCTTGTTTGGAGATCTTATTTCGAAAGTACTTTAATAGTTTATCAGCAGAGCCGCCAGAGGAGGAAATTCGAGGAACGAGGGTCTTCCCGAAATGCAACGCGCGCCTCAATCATTATTCAAAATATTTTTGGACCTTTTTGTCAAGGCCGAAATTGTTCCTACCATGCATAATCAATACAGTACAACTACAGGATTTTTTTCCTGGCTTGCGAGGTTGCGTGTTCTTTTCTTACCTGAATAACTTGAGGCATGCACACACCATATATGGCCATAGCAGATAGCACATTTTGTAGACATGTTGTAAAATATGGACTGGCCCTTAAACTGGACTGGACTTGTAAACTATGGACTGGACTTGTAAAACATGGACTGGACTTGTAAAACATGGACTGGACTTGTAAAACATGGACTGGACTTGTAAAACATGGACTGGACTTTTAAAACATAAACTGGACTTGTAAAACATGGACTTGTAAAACATGGACTTGTAAAACATGGACTTGTAAAACATGGACTTGTAAAACATGGACTTGTAAAACATGGACTTGTAAAACATGGACTTGATCTTCGAGCGAATTTATTATCGATATGTTTCTCTATATGTACACCTATATAGAGAAACAGGTAAAAATACACGAATTATTCTGCTGTGCTCGCTTGCCCCTCCCCACACCGGCCCACCTTATTTTGCCCCCGGAATTGGACAAACAATAACGAAATAGGTTGGACCGAGTCAACATAATTTAACTTCGAAAATATTTAATCCTTTTTTGCATATCTATGTTAAATAGTTTTTTAACTAACATTTTGACAAAAAAAACTTCCACTATTTGCATGGCATGCATTTTCTATCATAGCTAGAATGTTGTAATTAAGCTAAATTCAGTTGCAAAACATGAATTTCGATAGACATAGTTCGCTAACTAAACAAAACAAAACTCATAACGAAACATTTCATTGTCCTTAGTGCCTAACAAATATTACTGGTATCCATTATTAAATATTCAATCGTATCCGTGTGAAAGGAAAGCTTGGCTGTAGTAATGTCCGCAAACGGAAATTGCCAACACATGCAGTCAATCAAGATACATGTTATGATCTGGGAACTCGATGATGAATTTCAGTCAATGATTCTCAAGGCCAAGAGATCGAATTTTTGCGATTGAACTATTATTGGAACTATTCAAAATTTGATCATTACGTTGGTAGAATTGCAGTTTGGAGTTGGTAGAATTGCAGTCCTTTCAGTTTAACGGCTTACGATAAACATCCATCCGTGCATGTACATTATATAGTATGGTACAGTTAATAATGCTTATCACTAAGACAATTACAATAGTTACTCATTTCCCAAAAATGTATCCATGGTACCGGGTGTCCCCCCCAAATTTATCTGTTTGATTTCATATAACGTAAAAACTATAAGAGTTGTCGAACTAAAATAAACTCCATTGCATGTAGAAAGGGCCAACTTAGACTTTGATATATAACATTTAATTATCCGTGCGATATTGTCGGATCAATTGAAATTCAAAGACAAAGTTGAACTACCATTTTTCAAAATGTTAAAAACTAGCATAAAACCAAAATTTAACCGCCAATGTTTCTTTCCTTGCGAGTTCGAATCCCAAGGGACATCACATGGAACATTCTTTCCATTGAATGAATGGAACTTGAATTATTACCTCATTTTATTCCTAAGAATAATTCTTTAGTGTAATTTTTATTTTTAAAAGTAAGTTTGCAATGGAAAAGCCTATACAAATATATACTATATTGGTTTTCATGGATTTTAATTGAATTTGGGTAATGTCGAGTGCCGAGGGTCATAAAGGTCGAGACTCAAAACTCGAGGTCGGAAGTCGATGGTCGAAAGTCAAAAATAGTAAATTATTAATACACTTCTAGAATTATACTATATTTTTTGCATTTGTTGTCAAAATTTTGAACATTTTCCTGATAATACCTTTTTGATAGAAGATATAGAAATTTCAAACGCCCCCAACCTGATGAAGAATTGCATGGTTAGACTAAAAATATTGGAGAAAGAAGGCTGTGACTAAAAGGGGAGGGGGGCTAAAAGTTACTATCGCAAGGAAAGTGCTGCCGAGCCTGACTCTTCCATAGTCCATCAACGTAACTAATTATCGCGCTCCACATTCGCCCGTGTGCAGGCTATTCTCCACACGCCTGCAATCAACTCATCGATGCTCCTCCCCCCTGAATTCGCACGAAGCGACTAGAGACAAGTGGAGATGAGGCAGTCTCTAAACATGTTACAGAATATAAGGAATAATCATCAAGCTTCCAAAGTATGTTACTTTTCAGAATTGTGCATGTAGCATGATAACAGTCCACAGTTCTGATACATTCAGGGGCGGCGCTGGTGGAGGAGAGAGGATTAAGGAATTAAGGACAAACTAAACGAGTAAAGGTACATCAACACAAAAGATAATGAAAAATATGTCAGGAAATTTTTTAATGTTCAGGTGCAAACAGACCCTCTTGCCAATACATTTGGAAATACAAATATTAATTACGAAAACATTTTTAAAATGCAGTGATGAAAATGACGCACTCATTAGTCTCTTTGCGACAGCCCGATGTGGTAGAAAGAGCGCCATACTTGACAAACATGAAAGTTTCACGTGAGCATAGACAACGTGCTCACCCCTACAAAAGGCGATACAAAAGGCGATAAAGACTATACCAAAAAGTGGTAATATCCTCATCTATATTATCTCTCTGCATGACTTTGACCTTGGCCCGAATGACACCCTGCGACAAAAAAACGCTTCACACAATTAATAGCCGCAAACATTCTGACGCTGGAATTAATTTACGAAGATTATATATTTTATTTAATACACATTGCTTCTACAAGTATCTTCCTATTTACCCCACATATACCTGCAAACCTTTGATAACATTCCCTAAAAACCTGTGAACGGTAGCTGCGCACCGTCTTTCCTCTATTTAGCCTCTAGGGGCTTATTATCCAGTGGTTCTGGACTGGGAGTTTATTACAGGAAGGGGTGGGGGGGGGGGAGATAAAGGCTGGGGGCTAAATTAATTCTCACGTTCTTTTAAAAAATATTAATTGAGCTCAGACAGAATGATCATTAGAGTTTTCTAAAAAAGAAATTTTCATACAATTCACCATACACTACATCCTTCCGGAAAGTATTTCATCTTGGCTATAGAGCCTCGTTTTCGTGTGTATGATATTAGCGAGTTTAAGCTTCGCGTGTCAGGGAACGGCAAACGGCAGGTTCGAACTTTCTTGGCAAAATTTTCGTTGAACGTTTTCGTTTCATATTTTCTTTCTTGCGTCGAAAGTATAATTATGAATTTCAGTTTTAAAACAGCAAGTTCATTTACTCTTTATTGCCTGATACCGTAAAATTTTTCTTTACCTGGCGTTTGCCGTTTGACGTATAACTCCGCGAAGCTTAAAGTGCTTATGAAACGAAATTTTCACCTCATTTTTTATTGTTTTGCTAAAAAGTACTGCTAGAGCGATGAGGAATGACGTTTCCAGTTTCTTCATATCTCATCTCATTCTCAAGTTATCGCACTTTCTAAATTTTGAGTTGTGACGTCACTAGTTTGACTTGAGATAATGGCAATAACAAGAAAGTCTGATATCTTAGTGAGTATTTAATAAAATTCAATGAAACTCGTTACAGTTAGTGGGTGCGCCAATATGAATATTTTTGGTAGGTCACATAGCTGTCATGGCAACACACTAGTCCCCAGTCTCTTCTCTTCCTTTTCACAAATTTCCTCCTGTAGACCTCTTGCAGAGGATGTTTGCGTGTTATAACAGTTTAAACTGATCACAATGCCTACACGTATTATAGTAATAAGCGACAATTACAGAAATTACTATTTATTTCGTTGGAAATTGATCATACAGAAATTGGAAGAGAAGGGACTGGGGACGAGTGTGTTGCCATAACAACCATATAAACAAGCCAAATTGTTCACTTCGTTGCACCCACTAAGTGTGCCGAGTTTCATTGAATTTTATTAAATGATCGTCAAGATATCAGATTTTCTTGTTATTGCCACTATTTTGAGTCAAACTAGTGACGTCACAACTCAAAATATAGAAAGTGCGATAACTTGGGAATGAGATGAGATACGAACAAACTGTAAACGTCATTCTTCATCATTTAAGCAGTACCTTTTAATAAGACAATAAAAAATGAGGTAAAAATTTCGTTTCATAAGCACTTTAAACTCTCTAATAGTCAAAGCCCAACGTCTCAATCATTAAAACGAGGCTCTACAGCCAAGATGGCGTACTTTCTGGAAGGATCATTGAACTGAATATAACTGGAACGCTACCTCCAACTCGAAATTTGAAGCCAGTCCCAGTCTTTTCACGAAGACTTGAAGGCCAGTCCCTGTCTTTTCATGCATGCGAAGAGCGCTCAATTAGTCAATCATGATATAAATTAACACGCGGGTCTTAATCCCCAGACACGCGTATCTGGGGTCAAGATTTGGCTTCAAAAAAACTTAGATTGGCAGTTTATCTGAAGGTAGCGTTCCAGTTCAATGGGAAGGTGTGCTTGCCGTATCAGTGAACGATATTACAGGGTGTCCAAAAAAAAAAGCCCAAACTATTGAAATAACGTATTGTTAAAATTTGAATGCCCTAGCACTAAGCTGAACGTAAAGATGCGTAAAATATTGACAGGGTGCATACATCAAATATTCACTTCAGATTAAGAAATTCAAATATCTTTGTAAAGAGCAAGATTTTCTGCTCTTGGGGATTTGAAGTGGGACGTGCCAATTAAGATCACTCTGTCTTGGGTACCCTATAGAAGATAGTCACGTGACGAAGCAGCATGCTTGAAGTTTGTACTTTTTACTAGCTTTATTAAAACGATACTTAAACCAACAAAATGTAGTATTTCGCGCGATAGTTGAACGGGTAACAAAAACAGCTTCTTAAACAGTTTCTTTATGCATAAAATTTACTTCTGTCAAGCTTTATGCACTTGCGGGTTACTAACAATTCTAACAATACGTTATTTCAATATTTTGGGACACCCTGTATACGCAGTATTATCAGTGAATGTTATATTGAACAATTGTAAAAAGGGTGCGGACTTATTTTTTTAGCACTTTTGGACTGGGGATTAATTGGAGGGGAGGGGGGCTAAATGGAGGGATAAAAAGGCTGGGGGCTAAATCACAGAATAGATACTAGACCAGAAGTGTCACTCCTATGTGTTTTGGCTTGAAAAAAACGTCCGAAACTTTTTACAATCTATGGCGCCATCCTGGAGTGCACACGACACTTTGTATACCTATATGTTTGTGCCATAAAAAACTTGCGTATGCACTCCAGGATGGCGTCATATGATGGCGTATTTTCACGTCAGCCCAATTTTGGACGAAATATCGTCTGAGTGACACTTCTGGTCCAGTATCTATTCTGTGGCTAAGTAGAGGAAATACGGTACCTCATGCCCAGGGCTTCTGCACGAAAACCTGTGAACGGTAGCTGCGCACCGTCTTTCCTCTATTTAGCCTCTAGGGGCTTATTATCCAGTGGTTCTGGACTGGGAGTTTATTACAGGAAGGGGTGGGGGGGGGGGAGATAAAGGCTGGGGGCTAAATTAATTCTCACGTTCTTTTAAAAAATATTAATTGAGCTCAGACAGAATGATCATTAGAGTTTTCTAAAAAAGAAATTTTCATACAATTCACCATACACTACATCCTTCCGGAAAGTATTTCATCTTGGCTATAGAGCCTCGTTTTCGTGTGTATGATATTAGCGAGTTTAAGCTTCGCGTGTCAGGGAACGGCAAACGGCAGGTTCGAACTTTCTTGGCAAAATTTTCGTTGAACGTTTTCGTTTCATATTTTCTTTCTTGCGTCGAAAGTATAATTATGAATTTCAGTTTTAAAACAGCAAGTTCATTTACTCTTTATTGGCCTGATACCGTAAAATTTTTCTTTACCTGGCGTTTGCCGTTTGACGTATAACTCCGCGAAGCTTAAACTCTCTAATAGTCAAAGCCCAACGTCTCAATCATTAAAACGAGGCTCTACAGCCAAGATGGCGTACTTTCTGGAAGGGTCATTGAACTGAATATAACTGGAACGCTACCTCCAACTCGAAATTTGAAGCCAGTCCCAGTCTTTTCACGAAGACTTGAAGGCCAGTCCCTGTCTTTTCATGCATGCGAAGAGCGCTCAATTAGTCAATCATGATATAAATTAACACGCGGGTCTTAATCCCCAGACACGCGTATCTGGGGTCAAGATTTGGCTTCAAAAAAACTTAGATTGGCAGTTTATCTGAAGGTAGCGTTCCAGTTCAATGGGAAGGGTGTGCTTGCCGTATCAGTGAACGATATTACAGGGTGTCCAAAAAAAAAAGCCCAAACTATTGAAATAACGTATTGTTAAAATTTGAATGCCCTAGCACTAAGCTGAACGTAAAGATGCGTAAAATATTGACAGGGTGCATACATCAAATATTCACTTCAGATTAAGAAATTCAAATATCTTTGTAAAGAGCAAGATTTTCTGCTCTTGGGGATTTGAAGTGGGACGTGCCAATTAAGATCACTCTGTCTTGGGTACCCTATAGAAGATAGTCACGTGACGAAGCAGCATGCTTGAAGTTTGTACTTTTTACTAGCTTTATTAAAACGATACTTAAACCAACAAAATGTAGTATTTCGCGCGATAGTTGAACGGGTAACAAAAACAGCTTCTTAAACAGTTTCTTTATGCATAAAATTTACTTCTGTCAAGCTTTATGCACTTGCGGGTTAACTAACAATTCTAACAATACGTTATTTCAATATTTTGGGACACCCTGTATACGCAGTATTATCAGTGAATGTTATATTGAACAATTGTAAAAAGGGTGCGGACTTATTTTTTTAGCACTTTTGGACTGGGGATTAATTGGAGGGGAGGGGGGCTAAATGGAGGGATAAAAAGGCTGGGGGCTAAATCACAGAATAGATACTAGACCAGAAGTGTCACTCCTATGTGTTTTGGCTTGAAAAAAACGTCCGAAACTTTTTACAATCTATGGCGCCATCCTGGAGTGCACACGACACTTTGTATACCTATATGTTTGTGCCATAAAAAACTTCCGTATGCACTCCAGGATGGCGTCATATGATGGCGTATTTTCACGTCAGCCCAATTTTGGACGAAATATCGTCTGAGTGACACTTCTGGTCCAGTATCTATTCTGTGGCTAAGTAGAGGAAATACGGTACCTCATGCCCAGGGCTTCTGCACGAAAATTTAGGACAAAAAGTTCAACGAACTGATTATCGAAAATACGAGACCTTTTTAAGCTGACCGCAAATAAGATTTATTTGAGAGTGGGCGCCAGCTAAAAACTATCCTTCAGCAGGTCATTAGTAACCAGTCCTAATTTTTTTACATCCGGTGCCCCAGAAAGGTTTAATCCAGCGCTAGTAAAATGCGGGAGAAATAAGGTATTTGTTATTTATGTTCATCATTTACTATATATATTTTACATGATTATATCACAATATTAAAAAATTCTAAGCTCTATGATGTACCTCAAATTAAAACGACAACGTTTCCCATATTAAATTGCGTTTGATTGGTCTATTGGGAAACTGCAGAAGTCATCGAATACATGTAACTATTAAAATTATAGAATTACTTGCTAAGTTTTGTCTAACATGCAATTTTTCAAAAATTAATTCATTATTTAATTTATCAATTAATTCATTATTTATAATTTACATGTATTTACCGAGACCGAGGGAAATAGCGTGGTTTTGAGACCTAAAAACTGACGAGCGGTCAAAGGGGTCACAAAAAGCTATTTTACCGAGGTTTCAGTAAATATAGATATTTGTTTTATTTCAAGTTGTCAAATGACAACAAGGAATATAGTCGAAGCTATGCGCGCATAATGCTACGCGCTCCAATATACTTCCGCAAATGGTGTATATATACAAAAAATACACATCTCTCTTACTAGTCTCTTCACAGACTGTACCTCAATTCGTCAGTTCCAATCAATTTTATGTGACACATCTATAAAAATTCTTTTTCTAAACTGTCGCTGTTAAAAAATCAACAGATAATCAGAAATTAGATGCATGCACTGGTCAAGAGAAAAAGACAGAATGTTATTTTGATAACATTAATTTATTTTAGCAGACACTTGTAAAACAACAGCAATAGAAGGTTTTTCAACAGTGATCCTTACACGAGAATTTAGAACAAAGAAATTTAGAACCTTGCTAACCGTGTATGTATATTACTTACGGGCTTGACCAACACATCTCATAATCATTAATAATCCACAAAATAAATTAGCGATCTATATATTACTTTATTTTGGTCAAATGATGATAGCGGATGCCGGGTGAAGTGTTTTTGATCCAATCCTATATAGGACTAAATTAATTCAGCGTCGGAAAATGATCAAAATTCATTCAGCCTTACGGCGTTAGGGACAATGATACAGTCGAGCCCCTATAAATGGACCTCAATGCTGATAAAACACTATGAAACAGACACCTCCTTTATAAGCGAACACACTTGTGAACTCACAAAGGTGTGCGTTTACGTAAGGGCTCAACTGTATATTTCAAATTTGGCGGACTGGATCAGATTTCAAGTCTTCGCAGTGTGTCCTCATTTCAGGAATTAAAAATTAAAATATAAATTATGGCAATGTTTAAAAACCTCCTTTTATTTATACTTACTGTAGTTCAATTTCCCCATATTTCCAGGGATGGCGTTGGAAATTTTGATCTCATTGGAAAAATTCCCACTTGTGCTGGGTTCTGCAGAGTCCAGGCATTGGACATCCGATATATTCGAGTGAAGGAGAGACGTCTTTGTCCCCTCACAGTGATCAGCTTTCACTTCCACCGAGTTATTGTCTCTGACCGATGTGTCACAACAAAATTGAGAAGCAGATATCTTGGCCTGGGCTAGCTCTGCAAACAACATGGCACACTTGGTGAAATAACATTCTTCGAGACATGAATTTGTGTAATCGGAATGGCTGAAATCTTATCTAGTGAGGTCTGACTTTTGGAGATCAGGAACTTTCCCGGAATGTTGTCGATAGACGAGGTGTACAAGATGATGCTCAGAAAGGGCCACACCTTTTTTTCCAAAATATTGGCTAGTGAAAGCTTTTTTCGGTGCTTTTGCGATTACGAATGAAAGCATTCAAAACCTTTCGACAATGTATGTACTAATATGTTATCGGATGGTAACTAGAAATCGATTTCGAGACTCGGTGTATTGAGAATCAATATCAGATTCACTTAATTCACAAAACGTTTAGTAATGATAAAGGAGAATGGGATTTCACTATGAAACCTCAAATTCGGATCTGACCTGATTTCAAGTCTTCGGAATTTGAATAAATGATTTAAAGTATTCGGACTAGAAATCTGGTGCTCATTCTGGCTTGGTTTCAAAATATTATGTCAATTTTAAAATCTCATTTATTTATACTTACCTTCGTTGCAGTTCAATTCCCTGTTGTTTCCAGTGATGGCTTCGCAAATATTGGTTCCATCCAAACAATTCCCACCTATACTGGATTCTACAGAGTTTAGGTGTGCGCCTTTAACATTGGAGAAAAGGAGCGACGTCTTCGTCCACTCGCAGTGATCAGCCTCCAGTTTTTCCAAGTTACTGTGACTGATTAATGTGTCACAAAATTTTGAACCAGACATCTTCGCCCCTCCTAGCTTTATAAACAGCATGACACACTTGATGAAATGGGATTCCTTGAGAGATGAATTTGTGAAATCGCAATGGCTAAAATCTGATCCAGTAAGGTCTGACTTTTGAAGATCGGCAACTTTCCTTAGTGAATGTGGTCGATATACGGGGAGTACAAGATGATCCTCAGGAAGACGCAACTTACTCTTCAAAAAATTGGCTAATGAGGGCTTTTCCTTTTGAAGCTGATTGAAAGATTCCAAAACCTTTGGACACTGAATTAAAATGTGTAGTGGATTGTAACTGTATAGTTTATTTTGAGGTTTATTGTAATGAGAGTCAATTTCAGATTCATCAAAGTATTGGCCACTGGTGCAATTTTCATAATTAGAACAACAGTCTTTGCACAATTTTTCGCTAGTATCTTCATTGGTTGGGGTTTCATCCGCGGCAGCTGTTTCACCTTCACCGTTTTGACTAACACATTTCTTTACTTCAAGAAACTGCCCGCGATAACCATACTTGCATTTTTTACCATCTTCGTTTGGTTTAATAAAATGCTTAAATTCCGCGCCATCCTTTCCGAAAATCATTCGTCGCAAGCCAGGTTTTCGAAACACATTTGGAGCAGACCACTCAATATCCTTTGTTCTTGTAAGTATTTTCTTCTTTTTTATTTTGCCATCTTGTAGTACTTTCTTAAGTAAAGTGTTTCTGTCGAATGTATCGTCTGTTTCTAGATTAAACATCAAATCGACCGCACACTCTGCTAAAATTTCAACTTGCTTATCACTTTGCAGTTCAAATAACTGGGACTCGAAAATACGAGATAATTCTTTGGCAACGTCCTTGACGACACAATTTAAATAAGACGAAATTTGTGCTTTTTCTGTTGCTGTCTGAAGCACTTCCTCGACTACTTTAGCGTTAGCTTGTTGATAGCGTTTATCGACAATTTTAACAAGTAGAGTACCACCAGCTACAAACGCTGCGGCGAACGATGCTGCCCCACCAGTTGGAATACTCATTGCAGCTGTTATGCCACAAGCAAGGCTAGCAATAACAGTAGTCGTTGGTGCAGCAACCTCCACGATCTTTGTGGCTTTGCCTCCCTTAGGATCCTCTGCCAATTCTTTAATAATCTCCATTTTCTTCTGGGCTGCGGTTTCAACTGTCGTTTCGAATAATGCACAACGGCGCATCATGATCTACATGTAAAATACACTTTCTGTGAACTGGGGAAATATCACACCTCATAATATTCTTTTAATGAAAAAATCCCAAACATTTAATTACCTGGCTTATGTGATTGTTATTCATTTGAGCGTCTTCTGTACCAGATGAAACATCGCGTTCTGTATCAACAGAAGAACAGTATAGATATGATAAGCAATTGGTTAGACAATTAAGGTGCATGACACGGGACCATAGTGCATTCACCAATAACACGCATGCCTCATATTTTTCGGAGTGTGTACAGTATATATAGGCCGCATGTTAAACCTAATATGCGGAGGAGGAAGTATAAAAGTAATGTACAAAGTATAATAGGCGAATTCATTCGCGCAAAGAGAATCGAAAGACAAATTTCGGCAATGCGAATGGTTGGCAATAACATTCTCCACAAAGCGTAGGAACTAATTCGCCTAGTGGAAACCGACATAACCTACCTTGCGGTGAGTCAACATCAACGACGGGTTCACGAATTTCTGCGCTTGGCTGTGGAACAAATACAAAAATCAAACATTGAAACGCAAAAGAAAAGAGCAATGTTACTTAGGACCCAATTCAGTTGAAATGTAAACAGACTTTAATAATCTGGCTCCTTTAACAATTACGTCAACTAGGCCCTCCCTGCTATTGTAAATCCTGAAAAGTCCTGGTCAACCACAATGCAATGCGTGCCTTTGTTTACATTTCTGTTACGTTGTGGACCGGAGGCAGCTATTTTGTGTGGCCTCGAGAATGGCGGCAACAATTGATAAAAGTAACGGAAAAACGTAAACAAAAGCGCATTGCATTGTGGTTGACCAGGACTCCTTAATAATATTGACATCAGACTTAAGCTTGCTGTTTGTCACACCGTAACTCCTCCCCCCCCCGCCTTCGGGGGAGGTTATGTTCTAGGGAAAGCGCGTATTGAGAAAAGAGATCCACAAACACAGGGAAGAGCTGATTCATTTTGCCAAAATGCAGAAAGTGACAAGCTTGAACTACTAGTTAGATTGATACATGTGCGTATTGCTTAAGTTGATCAAGCTGCTCCCGTTGGTACGAAGGGAGGCTTGATACATTTATTTCCTCCAAAAGGGAACTTTTAGAGAGGGGCATATTTGACAGAGCGACTTACAGTATTTGCGGTAGGCAACGGTGAACCAAAATTTGTAGTACGTGGATCAACATGCACTGATCTGGTTTCAGAAATATGGATTGGAACTTTCGCACGACAATCTCCTTGTGTAGTATGATTTTCACCATTATTGCACTCTCTATCTTTCAAGAAACGCATGTCTTTCCCCGCCAGATCAACATCATCTGTGTTGTTGGCTAGTTCCGACTCATCTTCTGGATCAAACCTACATAAAATATCAACAAATATCAGCGGTTTACGAGTGTAAATAAGTATGAAGAAGCTTATCTTTTATATTCATAACTTCATTGTTATGTTTTGTAAAAAACACCCACGCTATTTATGCTTAATAGGACTGTACCAAATAGGGCTTTTGTTACCGACTATACCTAAAAACTGTCCTCCACCAGTTCACCCCCAGTATTCAGGAAACAAATACAATTGATGGATTGATGACCTACCTTCAACTTTACTTATCCGGCCAGGCATTTTTAATATCCGGTGGATCCCTAAATATTTTTGCACTTATTATGAACTGGCCGCGCTAAGATGGGCCGTTCGTAATTATATACAGATTGCACGGGTGTGCTTGGGGAGGACGCAACTGGAGTTTTTCAGCGCGCGCTCGACCAGCATAGCCACTGATCTGTATATAACAGCATCGTACGATTTCCTTTCAAGCGCCCGAGTACGAGACTGTGATCGAGGTCATTATGCTTTAAAATTGTGTTTTTCACAAAACAACCAGTTTAATCCAAAAAATTCAAATTTACCATAAAGTATAATCCTCGAGGAGCAAATGATCGCTTTTTGACATCGGAACACAGAAGTAAACTGGTTCATCGCATTTGAGACGTCTCATGAAACGCAACCCTTTTACATTCCATTTAGTACTAAGACGATTTTCCTCGTGTTTTGGCGCCAACACAGCATGAAGTGTCTTCGGGCTGCTACCACATTTGTGCACAGCCAAAACGATCGCATGATGACAAGCTGGATTGTTCATATTCACCATACTAGCGCTCATTTGTGGCACAAAACTAACTGCTGTACTCGTCTTCACCACCGGCTGAACACTAAAAGTAGACAAGAAAACGTTGCAGTTTAGTTTTCCAATAAATAATATAAATTGTAGTCCGTCATTCTATGTAATTATTTCCCTGTCTCTGATATGGTACATGATACATTCTATGATACATTCTATATACATTGATACATTAGACATTCTATATACAACTATGATACATTCATAAATGGTTTTGCCATGCTAACCTCATTGAATAATTGGTAAGTCCCCCCGCCTCAAATACGCCTCTCTTGTTGGAAAATGAACTTGGTTAAGCCTGCTTCTCTTTTTAGTCCTTCCCCCTCCGCAATTCAAAATTGATTACGACATCTCAAATAAGCCTCAGATATGGTTCAAATAAATAAGACCTCGTTTGTCTTAGAGTATCAAAATGCAATAAAGTCGTTACAAGCGGCGCATGTGAAAAATTAATATTCTTTCCTGTTTATCCTTTTATGCTTTCCTTCGTGATTGAATCATAACAACTTATCAGAAAATAATCTTACATAATCACTTACTCTGAAAAATGTGTTACTGAAAACGAGAACTTCAGCTGATCCTTTCTTAATCGCTCAATAAAAACATCGTGACTTTCATTTAACGCTTGCCAGTTGTCTTTTAACCCGGTTTCGTTGTGATTGTGCATCAACAGCCCATACTCAGTTGTGAAATGAATCGATTTTTCAACTGGTAAAAAAATTTCTTCAATATTAACCACGTCACTGTGAGAGTATGTGAGCTCGACATCAACTGCTTTGAGGAATGGAGTCGTCTGGCCAGAAACTCTGATGATAGGCGCATAAACAAGACTTTTATTTAAACGTATATCTTTGTTTAGGACAGCATCAGCAGGAAACAACTGAAAGTGTAAATTTACACAGAAGTATGTGAGAGCTTGTTCGCTACATTCTTCTTCTTATGTGTGTGTTAAACTGCAGAATCCACACGCACCAGTCCAAGTTTCACGATCCTAACCTCCCACGATCTTTTAACTTTTTACACTCAGTCAAATGTGGATGTGACAATGAATGAGTATTAAAATCTGTATTAAAATGTGTAGGTATATAAAGGAAAGGTCGACCATTCCTGAAAAATGTAGAAAGATTGACGTGCAAAAATCTAAGTTCGCGCATATATTGTCCATCGGCCATCGCTATATAGCTAAACTGAAACCAAAGAGGCAACACTGAATTTGCAAGACATTAACTCATATGTTACTCACTGTAACCGCAGTGCATTGCGGGAAAACCGATTACCTGAACGTTTAAAATCAGTATCTTCTCTGTTACGCCAGCCGGAAATGTGATCTTTAGTTCTGCATTGTCTCCATACTGCTTAGAGAAGGCATAACGTCTGTTTGTTGGTATCAAAATCTGATTGAATGTGGCTCGTGTTGCAGCAACTAAGGTACAAGTCTCACGTATAGTCGCTTTGGCAAACGGCAAGCAGTTTTCCAAAATTTCTTTATTAGATATTTCTTTTGGAATATCTAAAAAACGAAAGTAACTGCCAAAATCTTCAACAATTTCAGAGGGCTGAGAAAGGGAACTTAAAGGGAAATGGCAATATATTTTTTATTTTCTCATTTGAACGAGCTTTTAAGACTATAATAATACTCTTTTACCATTTTTTTTTATGTTGCTCACTTCTACAAATAATTTGATCGAAAGTAATAAACATGCGGCTAAATCGAGGAATGCACATTTGCCCGACGCCATCTTGAATCATTATTAACTGGGGACATCCGTGGTTATCTTATGATAATAATGAATTAGTAAAATGGTTATCCATTAAATGAATCGAAGGGTAGTTTCGAAATGTCCATCTACCGTGCAACAACTATGTGCTCACTATACAAAAGTAAATTTGCGTGCCAGAGACTAAGTGTCGATTAATGCATACAAATCACTGTGAAAAATGTCGATACGCGAAATGCTGTTATTTTGTATTTTCAATCGGTTTATTTAACTTTATATGAAATCAAAAGCTAAAATCAGTCATTATAATATGATTATTTATGATTTAAAAGCATCAAAAATGTATTTATTGTGATTTTTGCTGCTGTAAACTAGCTTTATTTATATACATATAAACAATTTAGTTTTAGGCATGTGCGAGCGACAATTATCCAATCAGAATCCAATATTTTCATTTTCCCGCGAATACGTTTGTTTTGATTACATCATTCATGATAGATACTATGACATCATAACTGAGACCCAGGTCATTGCGCGGAATTCAAGATGGCGTCGGGCAAATGTGCATTCCTCGATTTAGCCGCTAGTAAGGAACAAAAGGTCCGCCATCTTAATTTTATGTAGATATGCATGTCACGTCATATCAACAACAGGGTCACGTAATATTTTATCAAGACAACCACTGATCATTTTTCACTCAAAACCTTACTCTGTTTGGCCCTTCGAAATATCAAGATCACTCAAAACCTTTAAAACATCTACCAATCAATATTTGGTCGACAACGAATACTTTTATATGGTTAAACCCTGTTGTGACGTTACTAACACCACCGTTAATGAGATCAAAAATTTATTCAAGATGGTGAACATCTCATTACTTCAAGTGAAAATATTTCAAGAACTAAGCAAGATATGAAAAATCGGTAAAAGAAGTTAATATATAGTTTCAAAAATTCTTTCAAATGAGAAAATAAAAATTTATATTGCCATTTCCCTTTAAGACGAAAGAGGAGGCTGATTTTGCCGAAACGCAGAAAAGAGCATGGGAGAGCGTATCTGTATGGTAATAACTTCTTAAACGACCCAGTATAGCTGACGCGAAATTTAAGTTGAAAGTTTTGCGAATAGGTTTATTCTAATAACATTGTTTAAATTGCAATACCTTCAATGGAGCTTATTCGTTCTGTCTTTAACTCCTGACAACCATTCGGGCTTAAATTTTCAACGATTAACTCATAAAAATACAGAAAGACCTGGTCCTCGTCAAGCGAGTGAGATAAAAGAACTGTCACAGGTTTCTTAAACGTCACACCTTCGGGTTCAACTTTGAGGATCCGGCTTACGAATACTTCTCCATCCCTTGGCTTCACTTCACATTCTTTATGCTTCACTCGACTACACTTTAAAGTTACTGTCTCATCAACAGCATTTGGTGGAAATAGGAGGAAAGCACTCACTTCTGGAAGGCTAAAGCATCCACCTGTCTGGTCAACTGTGATGCTAAAAGAAGAATAATGGTAAAATATATATTAAGCTGCTGTGGATTTGTGTCCAAACTTCGAAAAATTTGGAATTAGAACACAAAGTTAATTGTAGATTACTTAATCAACAGATGTTACCAGGACATCTGCAATAGTGAAATAGCCAGACACTTTATATTATTCTCAGACATGTTAATATTAATTCATGCTGCAGAACTCAGAAGCAGGCGCGTAGCCAGGGGGGGATTGGTCTTGACCCCTCCCTCACTTTTTGTAATGATCAATATTGCAATTCTTCCAAAAGTGAGAAGAAACTAGGGGGGGGGGGGTTAAACTTTCTTTATATATTAATTTAACGTGTTATATTATTAGCTTATTACGCACATGCTTTGTTATTCTCGTAAATATTTCATCTATGGCATAAAATAGACCAAATCTGTGGCATATAGATCACCAAAAGGCCATGCCAAATATGCGCGTGGGTTTCGCTAACCTTAAAATTGAAAAATTTCCGGGGACTTTTAGAACAGTACTTTTATGTATTTGGCACTTTAGACCCCCCTCCCCCCATTCGTATGGGGCTGGCTACGCCGCTGCTCAGAAGAAAACAATACCGTATAATTGTCTTGATATACCGTGGCTATTTAAAGATGATCTACAGTCCGATCTGCGCATGTGCACAAATGAGCCCACTTTTTATGATACAAACGGTTTAACTATGTTTTGAGTTTTTGAAAAGCCTGATTGTTGTTTCTTGATCATTTGTTATACTCTAGAAGCTTGAAAATATAAATAGTTGTCGAATACAGCTCAATATTTTGGACACAAAAATGTAAACAAAGGCTTTGTTTACATACGGACTGTAGATCACCTTAATATTTAATATCTAATATCATTTTAGTCAATTTACTCTTTTCTGACTGGTTAAAAACCGTGCCGATTAAACATTAATTGGCAGGGTGTGCTGTATGATTAAAGATTAATCGGCACGAATACGATCTAAATAAACAACGTGAAAATTTATATTTTCTGAGCTCTTATTTTGCAATGAGCTCTTTAAGTATGTTTGAAAAATAAAGAAAAAGAAAAAATAAAGATTATTCAGTTGTATATGCATGAAATGAATTCGCAGAGTATGAATTGAAAATTAATGCCAGAAATTACTCTCAAAATTGACATATGGCTGTGCTCGCTTGAATATATCAAAACAATGTTTCTTATCATTGATCGTGTAAAATTGACTATAAAATTATATTAATAGGAAATTACACTTGTTTTCGAAGTGTATTAATGAAAAATCACATTTGTGTGTTTGTCGAAATATTTATAATACCGCGATTGCGTATTATAATTTCGCCAAACACTCGCGTGCGATTTTTCATTCATCACAGCCTTGTAACATAGTCTATAAACACATAGTAAATCAAATGTTGTTTTTCAACAATTTTTTGTATATTGAATAACTAGAAGAATCCGATTCCAATATTTTTTACTTTGTTTCTTGCTATACGTCAACATACGGATAATTTCAGGGAAATATCGTACCCAATCCTTCTCTGCACCTATTCTGTTGATTTCTCTGCCTTTCTGCCTGTGTAGAAAGTAGCTGGGTGGGCCAAAGCACAAAGGGGGTGGGTCACTGTGTTCTTAGCCTCATCAATGGGGTGAGTCATGCAATTGTTAGTCTCTCGTAAGCGGTGGGTCATGGGGTGGGTAATTCTATTTTAGGCCATCAATAAACGGGCGTAGGCCCGGGGCGAGGGTACCATAAATTCCGCACAGCAATTTACACCCGTGGAAAGGAAAGTATTAGTGAAGTCTAAAGTTCATCAATAATCGTGGGTGCATGGCTATGGTTACGGTGCATGGGTGGTCATCTTCACTGATCTCAAAATATAGCGGACTGTTTTTTTGAGCTTTTGACCAATCAGCGCCCGTATTTTTAAAAGGCTATTTTATAAAATAGTTTTGTCAATAAGGCGAGGGTTACTCATAGAACTATGAGACCTAGAATGTGTGCTCGTATCCTTTCTCAGTAAACAAGTGACGCAACATTAACTATTCAAAATGGCCGATTTATAAGGGCAAATTAAACCCGCCCCATGACATTTTGCTATAGGCCACTCCTCAGACAAATCCAACATGGCCAATTTATAAGGCAAATTAAACCCGCCCCATGACGTTTCGCTGTGGGCCACCCCTCGGACAAATCCAACATGGCCAATTTATAAGGGCCTTTTGTTTTCAATTTGGACACCGGTCACATGACCAAGCACGCATTTTAGGTCTAATATTTCTATGCGGTTACTGCACGCAGTATATTCCATTTATTAAATATAAATTTAACATTTTGAGAATGTAGGAATTTTATATGTATTTTATATTTGTATTATAAAAAGCAACATTTGAAGGAAAATGTTATTAACAAATACCTGAAGTTTGGGGTGGGTCATGTTATTTCCAGCCAAAATCCGGCCCTAACTATTTCACTTTACCAAATATAGCGACCTTGGACTAAAGGTTTTAAAAATAATATTCTATACCTGTTATCAGCAGTTTCTCCATTGCTTTCAATAATTGAAACACTATACTCTGTGGCATCAGTAATTGGGTTTTTACCTTTGTTGTCATCTTCACCAATGTCCAAATTCAATGAACGGAATACTGCCACGTCTGAATCAATCATTCGTCTGTCAATCAAAGGGTTGTAAATTTTTTCATCCACTTGTATCGTCGCTGGCCACTCTTTAACAGTTGGTGGTGGTTTAAAAAACATTCCGACAAACTCAAACAAGATCTTGTTTATTTTAATGACGAATTCAGCAATTTCAACCGACACTTCCACTTGTTCAAAAGAAGTGGTTTTCGTTTCTTTTCTATCCAGGAAAGAAAACATATCTCGAATTGTATGTAGGTCGTGAAGGACTTGTAAGGATTGTAGACAACGAAGAACTGCAGCTTCTGGCTTGGTTAAATTTGAAAGAATTGCTGATATAATTGTCAGTTCTGCAGCAAGGACTTTAACTGCTATAGATGACTCATTCGAAAAAGCTTTAGATGCTTCCTTGAAAGCAATTTCGGATGTCGTAATGCTTTGTTTCAATTTAATGTCATCATCAGCCTGCAAGGACCAACTTTCCAGCCAAGAAACAGTACACCTTAAATAATATACACATTTTCGTACGTGTTGCGAATATGAATAACAACGTTTTATTATTGCACATTTATATCGAATTTCGTCACAACAACGGCTCAAAGACAAAGTCGACTCATGTTCCCAACAATCGAACGCAGCAATGCTAACCAGATTACAAACGATATGTAGGCTTTGAACTACGGAAAAGAGAGATAAAATATATAGTGAAAAATATAGAAAATCTATGATCGAATTATGGGGAGGTAACGCAGTATTTAATATTATATAATAACTACAGTGAAACACGCAATTTGATTGGCCAATAGCCATGCAGGATCAGGCTATCCTGCACGAGGAATTAAAATGCCTTCGCGGGATTCTCAAAATATCATTGTTTCACTGTAGTTATTTTATAAAACAATTACCAGATGGTTTTCCAAGCAGGATAGCGTGATCCTGCACTTGGGATGTTGCTCGACTATCGGAAAGCGTAAAAATACACTCGCCTGCGGCTCGAGTATTTTTACGCTTTCCGAAAGTCTCGCGACATCTCTCGTGCATGGATCACGCAATCCCATAGATATCTCATATACACTAGATAGCGCATCTCGGAATACAAAACTGAAGCCAAAAATCTCAGCGGTTTCCCCCATGAAAATAGGCGGCGGCCATATTGGTCGTTCCCACTCATCAATGAAATGCTATAGAAAATACTATACTTTTCGAGGCTTTTTTGCATTTCTGGATTAAACATACCTTTTTGAGGTACGTTCGCCTTGAAATCGCAGCTTTTTTGGAAAAGGGTACAAGAAAAAACATTAATTGGCGATGTTGTTGTCTTTGAATCGCATTTTAAAGCTAAAAATTTCGAATTACGACATTGGCTTTATATACTTGTTTTGAATCTGTGAGTGATTCTCTGGTGAAGTGTCGTCTAATCAATACATGTACTTACGGTTTCTGGCACCACTTTATGGAAATGGAAGTTGGTAAGTAACGTTTCGACTATCGGCGTAGGCAGTTTATACTGTAAAAACAGAGTCTGCACTTTCAGTTTGGGCAGTTTTCACTGTAAATCTTTAGTGACGTGTTTGAGACAGTCTGAGTCTGCACTTTCAGCTTGGGTAGTTTTCACTCTAAATCTTTAGTGAAACGTTTGAGACAGAGTTTACACTTTCAGCTTGGGCAGTTATCACTATAAATCTTTAGTAAAATTATGTTTGAGGCAGAGTCTGCACTTTCAGCTTGGGCAGTTTCATAGTAAATTTTAGTAATATTTAGCTTTCTCTGATACATTCTGTGTAATCACTCACACTGGTGCTTAAAAGGTACAAGTTTATTTAATTTCTTTCTAATTTTTTGTCCAGATGAATTCTCAGTGGTCTTTTTTCCAAGATGGTAAATTTAACCTCACAGTAACTCTTGATGATGCTCTTGGTCAACTGAAATATATAACATGATTTTCACCAACTGGTGAGTCAAAAATATGGTGATCTAGCTCAGTAAAAAGATTGTGTATGGACAATGAAGCCAGAACATATGGACAATGAACAATGAAGCCAGAACAGAAGTGGTCAGAGCATATAAGTGTCTGCTTTCTGAGAACAGAACAGTATGGACAATGCAACCAGAACAAAAGTGGTCAGAACATATAAACATCTGCTTTTTGGGTGACCACTTTTCTTGATGAACATTTTGTATCAACTGTTTTCATAGTACTTCATCCTTAGGGATGTTTATCATGTTAATGCAGGTCTAATTTCAATCAATATAATAGTATACTGTAAAAAACTAAAAATAAATTGCTTACTGATGAAATGTCCTGGGAAGTTTTCTTTTGATTTTTGATTCTGTCACAATTGACCCTTCACTATTACTTCTTATACTTTTTGCATCAGGAATGACTTTACCCATTGCTATGAAATTTTCTGAGTTTAATTCAAATTTTTAATTTCAATTGGCACCAAAACTTCTTCAGGTCTCCAAATTTTTTTTTTAAATTGGACATTTTTTAATGCTATTTACAGTAACCACTAAACTCAAAAGGCAAAAATTGAGAGTTTATCATGTTTTCAATTCCTGAGAGTACTGGCAAATTTATTTTATTTTTTTAGAAAAGTTTAATTATTGTGCATCTGATGAGTCAAAGAATTAGAAAACACTATTACACAAAGTCAAAAGTAATACTTTATTATAACAATAGAATTATTTATACAATATTTAGTGAGTGCAACTATATTTAAGATTATAAAATCTACTGTGCATCAAGCAGTTTATCCCATTGACCTTACAATATACAATAATGCAAGAAGTAATGTGTCTCATTACAAAATAGGGTTTCCCAAAGCAGTTCTAAAATTCAGCTGATTATCAATGACCTATGCTAGCTGTTAATAATTACAGTAATTTGGCAGTTTGATTGCTTGAATTAAAAACAAAAGGTCTAGGACTCAACAGAAAGAAATATTTCTTAACATCAAATATTAAAGATAGTTTGAAGCATTCATACAATTGAAGGTTTTAGAAAGTTTGATTATCAACTACATTTACATAAAGCAATATCAATTATGTTATATTGCCTGCGAATATACTAAGTTGCAATTATTCTTCTCTAGCTTCTAACACATTTTAATCTTGATGTGATTTCATGGAACTATAAAATAATATATATGTTGTATGTATGTAATAAATATACAAATAGTAAGGAGTAAGAACCATTTTTGGTGTCAATGTTTTATATATTGACTATTTAAGATTTTAAGTCTATTTTTGCCATTGATAAACTGTGACTAAAATATGTTTTTCAGTGTCGCTGTCTTTCACAAAAGAATATGCAAATACATTCACAATTTTGCCATGAAGCAATGGCGATTGCTCAAAATGTTTTATTTGGAATTGGTGAAACTATATTTATATATACATCAACAATGATGGTTTGTCCATAAAGTTTGTCCTATGGGCGCCCTTCATACGGGTCGACAAATATTGATATTTTCGAAAAAAATAATTAAATTCTGCCTACCCGTTATTCACAATATGAAGCTCCAACGATCTGGCATCATTTACAACAAGTTGCACACTTGAAAAACCAAAATTGACTGCATAAAAGCGGATTTATTGTCAACTTTGTCCATTTCCGCAATACAAAATATACAAATTATCACGCTCCGTGGGAACGACCAATATGGCCGCCGCACGTAAACTGCGACTGCGATCAGGCTTCAATTTTCGCCTGCCTACAGGGTGGGATGCGCTATCTAGTGTATATGAGATATCTATGCGCAATCCTGCATGAAAAACCATTCGGTATTCCTTTAATAATAAATAATAACATGCGGAAACGAATAACTATAATTATTATACATTTAGTATGTATTCTCGTTCCTGATTGGTCAGAGTGCACCGGATAATTCTCAATATTCGGTACTTATTATGTAATTTTGGCTGCTGACGTGCTCAGCGTCCAATAATAGTTTTTCTGGTCTGAATAATTTTTTACATCATGTTCAGCCTCATCCAATAATTGTTTATTAAATACGCCGATTTTGGAAATGTCTATTACCAGGGTGTCCACCCTTTGGTGAAGGTGAAATTCAAGGACTTTTCCAGGACTTTCAAGGCCCTTTTTCAACAAATTTATCTTTATTCAAGGTTTATCCTAGAGGCTAGAACTGGAAAAACTTATGAAAATGGCACGGATTTAACGCAAATAGTTCACTAATAATTATTCAGCAATTTTAATAAAAATCACTAATATTGGCATAGCTGCGCATGGAGGTTAAGGAAATTAATTCCAGAACTTTCAAGGACTTTTAAAGATTTTCAAGGACTTTCCAGTCCTGGAATTTTTTTTTCCAATTCAAGGACTTTCCAGCATTTTCAAGGCCCGTGGACACCCTGCTATTACGAGTCACAATTATTCCCGCCCACTTCCACCGGCACCGCTGATGGTACAAATATCTTGCAAAGCTTGTACTGCATGCATTTACAAATATCTTGCAAAGCTTGTACTGCATGCATTTACCTATTGATCGTACAAATAGTATAATGTACACAGGAACCCGGTACAGGCCCCTCGTTGTACAGCTCAGTGCTGAACAATGCACAATAAGGATGATCAAACAATCTAGCAAAAATTAACATAACTGAGCTCGCTGAACCAATCCAGCTCTCTTGCTGGTCACAACTATTATTCTGATTACTTTAGCAATGCTAAACTACCAGTTTCACAATCAATGCGAAATGTCTGGAAAAAGTCTTAACAGAGCTAATTGTAGCTCAAAAATACACACCATTGCAAGACTTTTCCTGGCAGGCTGTTTATAGATCTATTCGACATGTTATAGACAATTTTCTAAACCTACTCTTGATTATCAATTTCTATAAAATGCTATACAGTCCACAGGAGTGGCACTAGGCATCTTTGAATTGGGGGCGTGTAAGTGAAATTGGCCGAGTTATATCAAGGGAGATTTTGGAGAGTCACTTCAACCACCAATTAATATTTCTTTTCCCAAAATTGTTCCCTAATGTTTTCGTAGATTTCTCCACATTTTAGCTTTCATTA
Organism: Paramuricea clavata; assembly: GCA_902702795.2. Taxonomy (NCBI): domain Eukaryota; kingdom Metazoa; phylum Cnidaria; class Anthozoa; order Malacalcyonacea; family Plexauridae; genus Paramuricea; species Paramuricea clavata. The sequence continues at coordinate 36,659 of CACRXK020002096.1, forward strand.
TCAATTTCTATCAGTGTCACTCAAAATATTTTAATGGTTTTCTTCCATTCAAATTCATGTTTTGCCGACTACGAAAACAATTTTGCAGACTATACCACCCCCTACACACACACACACACACCAACACACCCTTTAGCGCCAGTGCGGCCCCTGAGTCTATTTTAATTTGTTTTATAATTTATATAAAAATGCTATAGTCTATACAATCGACGCGGAAATAACGCAACAAAAGCAGTGTCATAGAGTGGTAGAATTTATCCAGGAAAATTTTTTCAAAAAAGTAAAACAAGTCTTTACTCTTTATGAAATTATTATTAAATAAAAGAAGTCACACTTACGCATGGCATAACAACTTTCAATTGTGAGATTCTTGTACTTTCTTATTTGACAGAATTCATCCAACCAGATTTCTTCATTCGGTAAACTCAGTCCACTAAACCTGTTTAATTCTTCCAACTCCATTTGCCCTTTATATATTTCTTCCGTAGATGTAACATCTGCAACAGCAAAATGAAATAATAACACTTTCAATAGACCATTCCCATGATATAGACTAATTTTTTGATGTTGGCAAAAAGTATATTCCTGGAGAGAGCATACTAAAATGAGTAAAAATGCAAAGTTTGTTTGCCAAAGGTTGTAAAATGCGGAAAATATAGTCTTGTAAATCCGCAAATTTTGTATACTTTTGTATTGCGTGCGGAAATTGCTACCACCATGATTTAGGCCGAAAATGGTACCAATTTCCGCGCGCAATACAAAATTATACAAAATTTGCAAACTTTGCAAGGCTATATATTTTCCGCATTTTACTCATTTTAGTATGCTCTTTCTAGCTGTTGTGATTTATTTGCATCTCTTTGCCTAGTTTTAAAATTAGTCTATAATGGGAATTGTCTATTGATATGTTAAGCTAAAAATCAGGTTCATTCATTTGGGCGAACAGTATTTTACTGATTGTAACTCTTGAATCAATAAAGCTTCTTTTATCTTCTTTTAACTCTTGTATCAATAAAGCTTCTGCTTCTATTCTATCAGATTTCTTTTTGTGCACAATAAACGTGTTTATAGCCACTTTATGAATTATATTATACTTTTAGTCTTTTTGTTATACAATACGAGCAAGCAATAAATATTTTGTTATTGAAAAATCTCTAAGAAAATGAGGAAAAAATGAAAATATAAATAGAAGGTACCTTTATGCGCAACTAAATTAGGATTACAGTTCATAGGATCTAGCGAGAACCTAGACCCAATGGATTGTTATTCAATATGATTATTAAACAATAGATGTCTAACCTCCACCACTCTGTATATAAACAGCATCCTCAAATATAATCCTGCAGGTTCGTTTGGACAACCCCAAACCACTGGCCGTGAGTTCTACGAATTCCTTGCCACTATGATGAAAAATTGAAGAACTAAACACCTTCCCACTATTTAGTTGTTCTAATAGATCTTGACGGTCAAAGGAATTGTTGGAAAAATTCAACTCTTGTAGCTTGATGCATTCTTTGAAATCAGGTAACTTTGTAAGATCACAACCAGACAAATCTAACTTTTTCAACTCATAGGGAAGTAAATATTCCAAGGAAGATATATCTAAATTGCTTAGAGGGTTATTAGATAGATTCAGTTCTTCCAGACTCTCACAGTTATCAAGACCCTTGGGTAACTTTGTAAGACCACAACCAGACAAATCTAACTTTTTCAACTCATAGAGTGGTAAATATTCCAAGGAAGATAAACCTAAATTGCTCAGAGGGTTGTTAGATAGATTCAGTTCTTCCAGTCTATGATGGTAACGAAAACACGGTATCTTTGTAAGATCACAACCAGACAAATCCAACTTTTTCAACCTATACCAAAAGAAATATTCCAAGAAAGATATATCTAAATTGCTTAGAGGGTTGTTAGATAGATTCAGTTCTTCCAGTCTATTATGGTAATGAAGACCCTCCGGTATCTTTGTAAAACCACAACCAGACAAATCCAACTTTTTCAACCTATACCGAGAGAAATATTCCCAGAAAGATATATCTAAATTGTTTAGAGGGTTGTTAGATAGATTCAGTTCTTCCAGACTAGCATAGTCATCAAGACTCCCGGGTAACTTTGTAAGACCACAACCAGACAAATCCAACTTTTTGCCAGATCGCTTAGATTTAATTAATACAGATGTCTCTGAAAGGCTTACATGAGGTTTGTTCCATAGATCCACTTTCGAGGGGTTGTATGAATAATCTGTTTTTGGTTCTTGCTTGGGATTTTTTATTAGGCTGATACCTTTAGTCTGACGTGGGTCAATTTGCGACGATGGTGAGCGAATGAAATCCTTAACATTTTTCTCTTTGTCGAGTTTAGTTGAAGCATCTATTGTTCCTGACTCTATGTGGGAAAATGGTTCAGCCATAACTGCAGACAGTCATACCTCTACAAACAAACAATGAATTTGTGCTAGAAGTTGTTAGTTTACCGTATTTCCTCTTTTTAGACCTACTCCCTCTTCTAATTAGCCCTCAGTCCAGAAGAAATAATGGAATAGACATGGGACATCGGTTTGTAGCAAATGGTAAAAGGGCAATGACATACAGTGTAGATTGATTTACGATACTGAAGATAACAACAATCTGCACCATCTTTATCAAGATGGTCCATCAATATAAAAAGTTATTAGTTATTTATATAAACGTTTTTTAAGCATGCATGCATGCTTAAAAATTTTGTGCGTATTCGCAGGCCTCAAATACTTAGTATTTGGACGTTGACAAACACAATTGTTTGCCATGCATGTCATACTTTATTATATAGTAGAGAGTGAGACACTGAAAAATACACAGTGAGATATTTTCCATATCATCACTAATGAAGATATCGATCACATGACTTTTAGTATTTAATATACAATTTTTTGCTTGGGACTATATCAGTAATAAACAGAACATTACACGATGGCTTGAAGATATGACTTCTATCTTCTCGTGTTAAAAACAATATTTTACTACAAATGAGCACAGCGAGTTTGTAAAATATTGTTTTCACCACTCGAAGATAAAAGACATATCTACGAACCGCTGTGTAATATCCTCTACATATCTGAGCCAGGAAGTTTTGATGACAAATGCAAGTGAGTTGCGAGCGTATGCTTTAGCCACAATGTCTGCAGTGAATTGACAGGCAAAACTTCAGCTTTTCTCGGTAAACAAGAAATTGTGGGAAACACAAATTCGCTCGGGAATGTATTTTTACATTAGAAAAATTTGCCGGTCATGCATCACTATGCATGTCCAGTAAGAGACAGTATTTGCCTGTCATGTCAAAATGAAAACATTTACCGGACAATGACCAGCACTCATTTCGAGGCCTGCATATTCTGACGTAATTGGTTTGTACGATAAGCATACTCTATATAGGCACACGCTGAATACGCTAGAGATACGTCAGATTTACGGTACTCATACACTTGCATTTCAAAGGATTATTGTTTGCATGAAAATTCTTTTATTAATTTTCATATGCTTTCATACATTTCTCTCAGACGTAATTTAGTGTGGCAGGGCCTTTAGGAAAGAGTAACCTTCCTAATACTAGTATGGGTAGCTGGTGGTTTTAAGGGGTTGGGGCACCTCACCTCCCTAATTTTCGCTGCCCAACTCAACCCAAACCCTTAAAAACCACCAGCTACACAGATTAGCCTAATTCAGACAGCGAAAGAAGAAACAGGCCACTATGTCACAATTTGAGACGTAAGTGCTCACTAACTAAATTTAAAGCAATCCACACTAACATTAATGTCTTTTAAACTGTATCTTCAGAATCAACAGAAGCCGCTACCTGGCAAATTTCTTTTATGTTGTAATTAGTAAACCAGGTTCACATACGCCGCCAGGGTTTTATCCAAGCACCAACTGACCTCCAGTAAACGGAGGTAAAAACTCAATCATGGAATTGAGTTTTTAAACTGAATCTTTCCCACAACGAAAAGAAAAAACAACAAAAAATCGATCGTCGACGTTATGGGTGGGTGGGTGGGTTTTTATGTTACGTTACCTTGTGGCAATTTACATCCGAACAGACCGAAGTTTAAATATTTAATGTTTGCCGTGCAACTTTTGCCAGTATGAGAAGTGCGACATTTGAAACAGGCCTTATTAGCTCTCTATATTTTTCATACAATATAAATATATGCATTACTTTTTTGTCTTTTTACAATTAAAATAGGGCATGGTTATAAACATAACTATTAAACATATTTTTTATAAATAGACTAATAGAGGTCGTTGGTCAAAACATTAAGGTCGAAGTATTGAAGTGACATTTTTTCATGTCAAATACCCGTCAATTTGTGTTTGCGAATCGCGACATTTTTCTGCGAGACAAATATAGTTCAGTATGCAGTATGAAAATAATAATAAAACATATCCTATAAAACTTCTCATATTTTATAATAAAGATCCTACATTAAGTGGCGTCGTTTTGAATTGAAGCCTCAGCATTAAATTGATTGATTAAAGATGATGTCCACTACTGTACACAAACTGCACATGCGCGAACTTTGTTTACGTTTTGAATTGCTGTATTTGAAATTTGCTGAATAAGATGCTTGTGTGATGTTACTCTGAGTGTATATCCACACCGGGCAGGCTTGAAAAATATGCCTGGCCACGGTTAACCTGAAGTTCAGGCCCTAATCACAGAATAGGGCCTGACACAAAACCTATCTAAACTGTGGGATTCCCGTCCACCTGGTGGACGGGAAATCTGATTGGTTGATCAGCATCATGAAGGATTTTGATTGGTTGCAAGTTCACATAAACAACAGTTTTAAAAATAGCTTGGTCAAGGGAAGGCGACAATTACTGTAATATAAAGCATATAAAGGTCAAACGCACGTACGTAACAAATTCCATTATCGATTTCTTTGAATTTCTTTTCTTTTATGCTTTATAGCAGAAAATAAATCAAACAAACAGTATTTTGAAAGGGCTTCATCAAAATCTTTGACGAATTTTGGACACACACAACGCTGAAAGAACAGCCAAACTACTGCATGCATTCAAAAGCTTGTTGTTGACAGCCAAGATGTTCTGCCAACTGGCTTCGCCGGCAAAAGTCTTATTTTTATTTTTTAATATCAGGTCCTACCGGCGTTGTTTTCTGAGCTACATTGCCTTCTTCGTGGTACGATTGAGAATTTCATTGTTGCTGTTGTTAGCCCGTTAGTCGTTAGAGTATATCCACGTCCAGCAAGTTGAGACCTTGAGAAATTCAGAAAGCTTGGCAGTCAAGCCGTGCACAGAACTGACTAATTAAATCTTTGTTTGCTGTTCGGTTAAATAGAGAAACTGACTCTTAATTATATAAAAGTACCTTGAATTTTTAAGTTTAATTAAAAAGCAAAATGCACACTCTGCGAAAATGTTCATGAGAATATAATTTTTGTTGTGTAACGAAATATACAACACTTGTCAATCATATTGCATGTGGGCGTCCCACAGTCTAGACAGGTTTTGTGTCAGGCCCTATTTCAAATTAGGGCCTGAACTTCAGGTTAGGCCACGGTGGGATTCGAACCTATGACCTTTGGAATACTAGCCCATTTGTAAAATATTATATACTAAATGAATATCTATAAATATTATATACTATATGAATATCACTTTTCGGGTTCGCGTTCGCCATACTTGTACATAAATATAAACTGTACGTTTCAATTCAAAAAGTTCGAAAGATGCAAAATTTGGGCAATGTTTATATCTGGGGGTCCCCCTTTGTTATGAGCAGAACTGATGCGCAGAACGGAGTACATCATCTTTAATATATACCATATTTTTGCTGCCGAAGGCAGCACTCCTAATAGGTTTCTCGCTCACTCGACCCAGTCTTTCGTGCCGATCTATGTATTGGCGAGATTGAGATCTTGTGTCTGTCCAGATGTCATAATTCCGGGGGGACGGGCGAGTGCAACAAAAATATTGAATTGCGTGCACATAATTTGCAAGCTTTTTACTCCGGATCTGAAAATGCAAAATATACAAATACTTCCCGAAGAAACCAGGTTAGTAAGGCTTTATTTCTTTGTGCAAATATCCATCAAGGCGATGAAGAACTATTTGACATTTATTCTAGAGGCAAGCAATGTGCTTTTATTTATCAGCGCTTCTTAATACTGTCCGAAATATACCATTGTCCGCATGCTCGTTTAGAACATTTAATAATGTCTTAATACAAAGAGACAAGATGTACTTAAGAGCTCTGAGTCTGAGGTATTGAAACAATATGATTTCATGAATTTACGGGCAGTTTTAATAATAGCACACCCAATCTATTTGTCAATAATGCCTTTATTTATACAGGAAGTCAAAATGTACTTTATATAGTTTATTTGTTTGTTTATATGTGCCAAGCCAGCCAAGACAATGAGTTTATATAGTGTTCATTTTCTAGATGTTTATAGTTTAAAAACAAATGCAGAATGTTGTTAAATCAGGCTTACTGTAATAAGATTCCTAGAGCAACCCAGTGTGGATTGTTGTCTGGACATATTGTCTATTGACTTACCAGTAATTACAATCTACATGTAATAGTATGTATGTCAACTGACTTTTGTATAAGGCCTCTGAGATATGTCCATTGTTAGCATAAGATGAAATAATCCTACCGGCCTATATTCATATATTTATCTGGCTGTGTAATTATTATTTCAGAGTATATTGTATTTTTCGATAATGCTCACAATTTCTTTCTTATTAAAGTTTTGCAGTTCTGACTGAGTACAATCATAATCATTACAATGGTGTCATTTGAAGCTGACATATTAATCAGTTGTTCTGAGATATGGGCAGCCTTGAAGTTGGCATTAAAACATGCAATAATTGGAACAAACCCCGACTTAGTATTTTTATATAAACATTGTACAGCTATGCTATTTAACCTGCATCTACTTGAATAATGCAAATCATTAAAAACTTGCATACATAGCATGACCTGTTGCTATGGCTCGCTTCACCACTGACAGTATTATAATTATACATACAAAAGCAAGAAGTTATAAGCATTGAAGATATCCATATAAAACTTAATTTTTTAGTTTGAATTTTTGTTTTGAATAATTTTGCAAAAATTTTCGAAGTCGTGTCCGTTAAAATCAACAATTTTTTACATGAATTGTATTTCATTCCATACTTTAAATGCCAGGATGCTTTCAATTAATGTCTAGTCTACCCATTTGCTACATTTTCTCGTTTGTTTTACTAATTTTTGACCAATTAATAAGCATGTTTTTGTTTTAGAAATTGATATTCAAATTACCCGCCATATTTGGCATGTAGTAAAACACTGACTACCGGAACACCGGAACACCACCGGAACACCCAACCCTCGAAATTCAACTATTTTTGCCTCGGCAAATAATTGCCGAAGCCTTTCGATAATTTTCGAGTTTGCCTCGGCAGTGCCTCTGCAATTTTTTTTGCCGAGGCACGCAATGAAATCACCTTAAATTCCTTCGGCAATTACTTTGGCACCCTTCGGCATTCACGTCGGCAGTTGTAATTAAAGTAAAGTACATACGGAAATTATTGTAAACAAATATTATAACGAGCGTAGATTCTGACGTTTGACAATTTGTTGTTATTTTACAAATTCCTGATTCAAAATGTTTTTAAAAAGTTAGTGGTAATTTACAACCAATTGTATCAAAGAATAAACTTGACGGTAAAATCACGCGACAGTCTAAAAGATAAAACAAAGTTTCTCAACGTACCGTCTGTAAATCATCAAGATTGTTCTTTATTTCAACCGAAGCCGACGCTGAAAAGCTCAAATTTAAATATTTTGTAAAGTATAGCTATGAATGAAATCTTCTGTTGTTCACCCGACGTCGATGACAACAATTCGAACAAAGAAGTGATACAAAAAACGAACACAGTCGCTGTAGTTTGTATATTTAAGGAGAAAAAAACGAACAGACACTGTAGTTTGTAATTTAATTAAGGAACAGCGGGTGGAATTGCCTCGGCATTTTTTTGCCGAGGCAAACTATGAAAAATCGTAACTTGCCTCGGCATTTGCGTCGGCAATTGCCGAGTGCCGAGGCAAATTTCGAGGGTTGACACCGGAACACCACCTAATCCTAACCCTAACCCCAACCCTAACCCCCAACCCTAACCCTAACCCTAACCCCCCAAAAAATGTTGGTGTTCCGGTGGTGTTCCGGTGTTCCGGTAGTCAGTGTTTTACTACATGCCGCCATATTTACATAATTTGGTGCATGCGCAGACGTTTTTCCGCGGTGTTGGGAGCAACATTTGGATGTTGTTAATATTTCGCTCTTTCCGAACTTTCTTGAATTGAATCTGTAGTCTGTATTCATTTACAAGCATAACGAGCCAGAAAAGTGTTAAAAATTCAGTATAATATATACAGTATCTAATCATATTTTACAACTGTAGGCTGTAGCAGTGAGTTCAAAATGTAAACAAAGCGTGTGTTTACATTACGGACTTTACATCACCTTTAAAAAGAGGCACTAATGGCACTTTGCCATTTGAATTTTGAGCTTTTTTAGCTGTCAAAATACGACAGGGTATTAACGATCGACGTTATCTGAGGTGGGTGGGTACTGGTGATAACGTCGATTCGACGTTATGCGTTGGCAACATGAATTATGAATATGGACGTGGCTCCATATAATGGCAGATTGCATTTATTATCCGCACAGGGGGGGTTGAGGACATCCTTTTCAGTTAAAATGCCACCCCCGGAATTTGGCTTATTTACATCCCCCCTCTGGAATTTCCGAGCTTTCATTGTCATATCCCCCTGGAAAATACCTTTGAATTGCATACCCTCCCCGGAAATTCCAAGAGAAAAAATGGAGAAAAGCCCCCTGGAAAAGTGTGATATTCGGAACTGCCCTTATTTTATTGCCATACCCCTTGGAAACTATCTTACAATTGTATACCCTCCCTGGAAATTCCAAGGAGGCAATGAAAAAAGCCCCCTGGAAAAGTGACATTTTGTTAGGGTCCCCTGGAATTTCCAAACATTTTAATTCCTTGGAATTTCCGTATTTCATTGCTATACCCCCGGAAAATATCTTACAACTGTATACCCTCCCTGGAAATTCCAAGGAGGCAATGAAAAAAGCCCCTTGGAAAAGTGACATTTTGTTAGGGTCCCCTGGAATTTCCAAACATTTTAATTCCTTGGAATTTCCGTATTTCATTGCTATACCCCCGGAAAATATCTTACAATTGTATACCCTCCCTGGAAATTCCAAGGAGGCAATGAAAAAAGCCCCTTGGAAAAGTGACATTTTGTTAGGGTCCCCTGGAATTTCCAAACATTTTAATTCCTTGGAATTTCCCGTATTTCATTGCTATACCCCCTGGAAAATATCTTACAATTGTATACCCTCCCTGGAAATTCCACGAGGAAATCCCCCCCCCCCTGAGAAAAGGGGGGAAATGTTTTGGTTGCTTTGAAATTTTAAACATTAATTTTATTATTTACATAGTTTCCTTGGCATTTCCAAGATTTTACTGTTTGAAACAAATAGTTATTTAAGGCGCTGTTACACGTTGCAATTTTCATGTAATTATGCCTCGCTATGTTGAGAAAAACGATTTCCGCATTGCATTGCAATCT
>CACRXK020002097.1:3774-46302 GCA_902702795.2 Paramuricea clavata
CCCCCCCCCCCCCCCCATTGCCCATGTTACTCATGTAATTGTGTAATATTGATTTAGGGTTCCAGAAAATTCCTTCAACAAAAGACACGGCAGATAAATTGAAGAAAAACCTCATTCGTCCAGGTCAGCGTAAAGGCATAAAGGAAGATACAGTAATAGTGATGGACGGTTCTGGATCTGTTGGCTCCTGTCAGTTCAACAAAGGAAAACTGGCCTTGGCAAACTTGGTTAGGATTGGCAATGATGGTGGACACGATGCAAAATTTGCTTGCGTGACATTTTCCTCTGGTGCAAGCACAAATTTCAAATTTCTCTCCCCCACCTCGGCAGCTGCAAAGATTAGAAGTATATATTACCCAAGTGGAGGCACCAACACACAGATGGGTCTCGCATACGCCCGAACATTGATGAAAGGATTGAAAGGTAATGTGTATTACAGTAGAAACATTTAAATTTAGACATGATTTGCTACTCTGGTTGACACAAATGAATGTATTTCCGCATCAAATTATAGTCACAACCCACTTTTCTCTACTCTTTATTCTACTAGCAGAAATAGTAATTAAGTTTTCGCGCCTTTTGAGGTTGTCACATTTTAAACGTATTCAATCCACATTTTGCGTTTTCTATTAACGTTTCGTAATTCTTGCATGCAGTCCTAAACATAAACCAAACCTTAATCCTAACCCTTGCCTAATCCTTATCCAGTAAGCAAAAACTGCGCATGTGCATAGTGCACACTTAAATACAATGACGTGTGCACTCTCAGTCCAATGACAGACACTTATATTACAATGATAGCAATGAAGATAATAATTATGATCATGATATAATATGTTGTTGACAATGTACTATAAATTATAAAAGATTGTACAGAAAGTATAGTAAATGTAGCTAAACACTATGTTGCTTAGGACAGTTACTAGGACGGTATAATTATATGAAAAATTGAATTTTATTAGAAATTAAATATTGACGGAAAAATTATATTGTATTTCATAGGTAGCATATAGAAATAGAAGAGCTTCAATGCATGAATGCTATTAAAACAACGATGATTTAATTATTTAAATTATTATTACTGACCAACTGGATATTTTGCTCTTTAGCAAGTCGTCGTTTTTCTCGCAAGTTGGTGTTTCTGGTCACTGATGGGCAATCAAACATTGGCAAACATTTAACAGTTCCTAATGCCAAGGCACTGAAAGATGACAACGTTGAAATTTTTGTGGTGGCTGTTGGAAGCTACATCAGTGGCATTGATGAGATGGTGAGGGTTGCGTCGTATCCACCAGAGAAGCATATGTTCCGTGTGCAGAAATATGAAAATTTTTGGGATGTTGTTAAATTGGTTGTAAAAGAAGTTTCTCCTGGCAAGTATAAAGCCTTACATGGGCAGCAAAACAGGTCATGTTGAATATGAAAAAGCCGGTACCTGGATAATGGACACTCCTCTTTATTTAACTAAGTTTAACTAAGCAGTCTACTCCTCATTAATTAGTTGTAGTTTATGTTGACGATAGTTTGATGAACGACGATAGTTGATAAAGTTGACTTTACTTGAGGAGAAATTATTAAAATGGATGCATTTATATGATGAAGTGTTTTTTATTATTTGTTAACATGTTTTGAGTGCATTTTGAAAGTGATGTTATAAAAAAAATACAATAGTAGCTATTACTCGTATGACCTTAAAATCGCAATAAAATGGAATAGCAAAAAATTGTTATTAAAAAAATGTCAGAAATATTTAAAGTGCATATGACATGAAATTTCTTATTTTCTTAAATGGAAGAACTCTTTAAGCTGTAGTGTAACTTATTTTTCAGTTTCTTGTTTTTATGGTTTGTTCCCGAGATATTTCAATTTGTTTGATATGTAAATCAGTGTGAATATGTCCACTAATTTATGACGTCACGTTGGTTGCAAGCTCAACTTACACTGGTTATAAATCTATTAACTCTACAAACTGTAGATATCAGCTCACGTTTTTCACCAGTGTTTCATCACATTTACCAGTGAGTTAAGTTTGAAATTATCATCTTGGATGATAGCAGTGATATTCAACCATTTTGAAGAGCTTGCAACTAACATGACGTCATAAATTAGCGGACATATTCACACTCATTTACATGTCAAACTAATTGAAATATCTCGGGAACAAACCATAAAAACAAGGAACTGAAATGTAAGTTACACTACAGCTTAAGAGTTCTTTCATTTAAGAAAATAATAAATTTCATGTCATATGCACTTTAAGGTTATCAGCTCTCAAACTTTTCAGGGGATATATAATCTCCCATGAGCCTACACTAGCTTACCCTGGTTCGAGAGGCTCTTTGCGAGGGCGAAAGAAACGAGAGGCGAGAACGGAGAGCCTCTGGTCACATCGATTGCAAATCCCACTTCCACACTTGATTAGATTCATATTTGTCAAACCGGTTTGACATATTTTTACAAATTGAACAAATGGCCAATCACATGCGAGATTCAAATTCTGAACCTAATCAAGTGTGGAAGTGGGATTTGCAACTGATGTGACCAGAGGCTCTTCCTTCTCGATCGCCTCTCATTTCTTTCGCCTCGCAAAGAGCCTCTGGAACCAGGGTACCTAGTACACCCCTGTTAATTCTTCGATTTACCTTTTTGCATGCAAATGTCATGTTATTAGCAGATTTTCACCTCAATACTTGTGCATATAACAAGCAGGTTCCTTGGTATGGCGAAACGACAGGAAAGAGAATTTCGCGAGATTTTCAAAATTTTAAAAAGGTTTAAAAAAAAGTTTTAAAAAAGCAAAAAAAAGTTTAATTAAAAGGTTAGATTTTCAAAAAGGTTTAAAAAAGTTAGATTCGGGTTAGGGGTTAGTGGTTAGGGGTTAGTGGTTAGGGGTTAGTGGTTAGGGGTTAGTGGTTAGGGGTTAGTGGTTAGGGGTTAGTGGTTAGGGGTTAGGGGTTAGTGGTTAGTGGTTAGTGGTTAGTGGTTAGGGGTTAGTAGTTAGGGGTTTGGGGGGTAGTGATTAGTGTTTAGGGGTTAATGGTTAGGAGTTAGTGGTTAGCGGTTAGGGGTTAGGTGCCGCGAATTTATCATAATGATAAATTCGGACGTGTTTAAGAATTTACTGATATAGTAAATTCAAAGGTGGAACTCATGCTGCTGCAGTGATGGCGCTACTGTACTCTATAATTTGCAGACATAACTCATGATCACAATTGATAAAATCGAGGATAAAGATGTGATTGTTTGATTTGTTGAACAAACTATTTTCACTTTACATACTAAAATTATAGCTTCTATACTCAGGGCCGCAGAGAGGTTGGCGGGGGCCCGGGGCAAATATTTTTTTGGGGGCCCCTATCCCAAAAAATCCCCCCCCCCCGTCGCCAAAAAATTTTCGGTCAGTTTACCATTTTAGGGGTAAAAAAATTTTTCCGGACTAAAACATTTTTCCGGACGAGTGCGTTCCTATTGCTTTCCAGTGACTTTATCTCATTTTTTAATGCCAAATTTCGGTACTTAGCTCAAGAAAACAAATATCATGTCCTTTGCGCGGAAATATTTAACACACAAAAAGACTGGGGCCTAACAAAAATTTTTCAGGGGCCCCCAGGACCTCGGGGCCCAGGGCAATTTGCCTCCCCCCCCTGCCCCCCCCCCTCTAGGCGGCCCTGTCTATACTCGCATATCCTTGCTAGTTTTACAATAAACTGTAAAACGCTGTGTATAAGTACGTTTCATTTTATTGAAATACTGCTTTTCGCGGCTGTCTCTCTCCAAAAGGAATGCCGGCGGTACGCGGGTACGGTTAAATTTAAATTGGTTTATGAAAACATCGGGTTTTTAGTTCGGTTTATCGATTAACCCCCTCACCAACTGCACTCACAAACTAACTTTATGGTGACCATGACTATCGCGTTCGTTGGCATGCCGCCCCTCCACCCTAGAAATGATTTATGTGGGTCTGTAACACTTTTTATATCACATTTGTGTCGGTTTTCTTTGATCGTCCGAGGTTTATAACTAGCTAATATACCTTGAATAAATAGTTACATCAAACTTTTCTACAAAACGCAAGAATTTTTCATAAAAAATTTTTGAAAATGACAAAATATGTTAGAAAACCTCCACAGAGGGTCCTGAAGGGGGGTCCCAATCCCATTTCCCACCTGAAATTTTGACAAAATCCCAGTCCCAGTTGGATATTTTTATTAGAAATCCCAGTCCGAGTTATTGAAATCCCAGTCAATAAAAACCCCTTTATTTATCGGTACAATAAACAGTTTTAAGCCACCGTGTGTGCAAGTGGCGAACACTTTATGAAATATTGGGGGAGGTTCGTGCCGAAGGCACGGAAAATTTTTAAATTTGAATCCCGGAAATGGCATTTGCAGCATTCTGAGACATGCATAATCAGAAAACCCAGAATTTCGGGCGCCAGAGTATGCCTGTTCTCAGGTAGTGCTGTGAATAATATAGTTAACAACAAAAATCATGACCAAAGACACCAAAAACGGATCAAAATTGTTTTTTAAAATACTTAAAACGTAGAAAAATTGGGAATCGACTGGCATTACCTCAATCCCATTCCCATTTTTGAGGACTTCATTTCCCATTCGCAGTGGCCAAATCCCAGTCCCAGCAACCCAAATCCCATTTTCCCAGTCTAAAAATAGATCAATCCCAGTTCCTATTTTACCCCTTCAGGGCCCTCTCCACAACCTCGGGGGCAATATATCAGTTATAAACCTCCTTCTCGGTTTATAAATCTAACTTATTGCATGAGAAGTAGAAAGGGCTATACTTCCCTCGCCACAACCTTTTCTCCTCGAAATTCAAAAGTAGTTTTAGCGAAAGGTGGGGGAAGGGTCCAGACGGCTTCATTGCTGATTTTGCCATTACTCTTTCCAACTCATGCACAGTGTGCACCTTTTACTTCAGTGAGACTTCATGTAAAGTTTTTTGAAACCGCACAACATTTTCAATTTACGGCACGAGTTTGAGTCATCCTGCATGGGAGGTCGTTAATTAAGTAACAAGAAGAGTCATTATGATAAACAGGTTGATCTGCTGTTAATTAATGGTTAATTGGAGAAACGTGCTCTCGCAATAATGTAACGATGGACAGATTCTTAATGAAATCATTATCTATATTATCGATTGGCAGTGACTTTGCTTAAAATATACCTCGTGTGTTCATCAGACAAATCCAGAACTTTTAATTACGTGAAATTAAATTCCGGAAGACAATGATAAAATAGCTATCATTTTGCTGCCATTCCAGCGATTGGAATGTCCCATTGTATATCGATCTGTTGACTATTCCGTATACTTTTAATTATAACTCTATGGCTATGAAATGTGTCTGTATGAAGATATAACTTGTATCCTCTTGTATAAAATTCCGCTAATTACCATCGCACACGAATGAAATTACATATTTAATTTGTTTTTTGATTTGTTATTGTCATAACAAAATTACTGAATTCGCAGTGATTGAGCGTGACAACTATTAAAAGCCCGTTTCAACTAATCGAATTTGTACGCGCGAAGCGAAACAAAAAATTGTAGTTGTAGTCCGCTACAGTAGCGAATTTTCAAGTAGCGAGTAGTTTTCGACTACTTTTTTAAATAGCAATTGTAGCTGTATAGCGATTAGCGCACTAGTACATTTTTTCAGTAGCGAAGACGAAGTAATCAGTGATTACTTTTCAAGCAACAATCGCTATTTGCTACGTACGTTTCAAATTTTTCGTCAATCGACTGGACGCATAAACAAAATATGATATCACACCAAGTCCCACTGCCAGCTAGAGTGTGCAAATTTTTTTGACCTCTTAGTCCACCACCAAGACCTCAGAGTTTCATAAGGCTTTCTTACCGCATTCATGCTAGTGCTCAGTCCCCCTAACTTTGTTGTAACACTGTATAATAATGCGACTAGCCAGTGAACAGCTAGCTGAGTTCTCCGATAGCTCGTCTGAGGTTGTGTCCATACACAACGACAGACCATCCTTCAACACGACCTGGATAATTCGTCTTGACAAATGACCCACGTGCCGCGTTTATGTCAGTGACGGTGGTTGATATACTACCTTTCTTTTGCTCAAGTTTGTGCCAAAATTTTCAGTACTCAATAAGCTTTGCCTATATGGCTATGCCTATGGCCAACGAATAGAGAATGCTACTGTATAGTACGTATATATACGTGGTCTTCGCCGCATTACTCATTAGGTTTATTTGACACCTTTCTTGCCATTCAAATTACAAATTAGAAGAGCATATGACATCAATGTAAATTGTAAATATGGCCTGCATTAGCAGGATAGTTTGTTGCATGTAGGGAAGTAGGGAATAGTTAATCCTAAACAGTCAGTATAGCGAACTACATTTTTTGTCAAGGTTGTATAGCTGCCTTCATTTTTTCGAAGTAGTTGTAGCGAACTACAAACATTTTGTAGTCAACCCGGCCACCCTTGATGATTGTTTAGCGAAAAAATACGGCGAATTATTTTGCTAACCAATCACATTATCGAAAAATTTCGCGTAGATAATAGTATAAGAAGGGCCTAAAATGAATTTGAACGAAAATTTCAAAAAGGCGATTCAACTGCATGAGTATGAAATGCACGGCACGGGCCGCACGGCGTTTTCTTTTCTGGAGCATATTTCGTTGTCTCGATCTCGTTAATTAATAATTCATGAGACATGAGGAAATTAGCCAACCATGCATATCGATACTAACATATACTTCTTCAGATTCCAGCAAGGTTTGCCTTGAATTTGAACAAAACTACTCGGACTTGAAATCGTGTCCATGCAGTTGAAATATTACTATAAATGTTTTGAAATGGACAGATAGTAAACAAAATTATTGTTCTTTTGTTTGTCTATTTGTTTTTCTGTTTTCAGACCAGAAAACAACTCCTTTTGGAGAAGAATGTAGTAATAAACAAGTAATTAATATGGGATCTTTAATTTCTCGTGCAATTAATAAGGATTTACATGCAGAAGTATAGCTGCTCGTTAATTAAAAAAAACGTCAAGTTGTGTGCCTTCCAAAAGGATGTCATATATGGCTTTATATCAATTTAAGGCGACTAAACACAGATGAATTTGAGAAGGAATTAGAATGAAATTAAAATTTTCAACCTCCTTAAAAGGCTTAATAAAAAGCAATTCTTATAGTCATGCGGTTTAGAACTATTTTATCCATTTCATGCAGTATACTGCGTATAGGATATAGGAAAGATCTGTTGACTGTCAATCATGCACTCTCTTTGACCATATGCTTCCTATATTCTAGTAAACAATTAAAACAGCATGGATTCGAAATAGTGCCGAGGGTTATATGAAAGGGGAGGGCGGTCAATATCCTAAAGAACTTGTTTTTAGCGCCATCTTGTCTACCATCAGAAATGAATGTTGATAAAGAGTAAGAAGCACGAGAGGCATGCTTGGATGAAAATTACACTGCAGATAAGAGATGAGACAATAAATAAGATAAAACAATACTTTCTAATTAGCATCATAAGCTAGCGAAATGGTTATGAATCAATACGACAATTAATGTCATGACATATTTATAGTGGACTATCGAGTAGCTCTCGATCGGTTTTTTTACACTAAATACCGTGTACACATTTTAACTGCTAATGACATTTTGCGTCGTAATGATTTTGTTTTTTAATTGTTTTTCGTTGCTCTAAGCTGCCTGTAATCTTTTTCTGGTGACCCGAATAATCGGTCCCATGCATGGCTGATCAATTTATACCATATAGTCTATCAAGATATGACGGTCTGGAAACTAAACAGAAGTCACTATGTTATGTTTTTGTTTGAGTTTATCTTAATTTATGCACAGAACTCATTGTATTCTCGTATAGTGAACTAATCGTCAAATATAGGAATATTATATAGCTGAGGTGAAACGTGTAACCACGATGAATAATATTATGATTATTAAGTTGATACAAATTACAAAACATTTGTGCACGGTGAGGTTCAGTTGAACATCAAACAAAGATCTTTGAAGTTTGCCGGGCGTCCAAAAATATATAATCACAGACTATGGTTAAACTCCTGAGGCAGCCATAGATTTATTAAAGAGTGATCCAGCAATACATGCAGGATGGAGTGGACGACAATTGAGTATAGCTGTGTCTATGCAACAGCCTAGTTTTTGTTCGTTTTGTATACCTCGTACATTGATAATATACCAGTTTCATAATTCAGATGATTATGTGCATCTTATAATAAGCCTTCTTAGCGTCGTTCATGCAGGTTTGAAAAATATACATTCAATTTCAGTCACAGAAATGAGGCCAAGATTCAAGAAGGCTTATTGTGAAAGTGGCCAATATGCATGTACAACAGACAGGCCATCTTGTATCAGAATAGATATGTCTGATATGACACATGTATACAAACGCGAATATAGCTTGTGAAACGTAAAAGATTTTAAACAGTTGTGTTTTAAGAAAAAACTATTAAAAAATAAGTGGTTTTATTAACCTTATTAAACATTAATTTAATTATTTTGAATTTTCTTCATGACTATTATTTTAATGCGTTTTACAGAGAATGCTATTTTACTTGCTCATGCATGCATGACTAGTAAATCTATAACATTTTTGCTTGACAAAATACAAGTATAATAATTATATAAACAGTTCTAGGGTAAAATTTGATCCGTGTCAAGCTATAGACGTATTTTGCAACCCACGGACACGGTTGTTCATGTCCTATAGTATAATTATACAGTAAATTTCAACATACTATGAGGAAAATTATATGCACGTGGTCAACGTGGAAATGAAAAAGTATATTGTTACTTGTATAAAGTGAAAGTAACAAAATTCCAGTAGACATTATTAATTAAAAGGCCCTGTATGACAGATAAGGTTTACTTTTTCTGGCAATATTTTTCTCTGTATATCATTTATCTTTTATAAATATGTGTTTATTAGAGAGCATGTTGACGCAAGTCAGGTCTATATACTTATCACCAAGGTTAAAACAGCTGGAAAAATAATGGCGAAACTTTGATAAACTATTTTTTGTCACCTCTATCTTTGACATGAAAAATACATCAGTCAAGTCACATCATCACCGAACTAAAAATTCTGCTCGCACGTTTTACTCTTATTTTACTTTAGGTAAAAAGATACGAAGTAAATCTAAATCATCTAGGGTAGTTGATATCCAGAAGGTGTTTGCTTTTTGTTTATTTTCAATTTTTACCTATACAGAAGTACAGTACTATTATTAAAATTCATTTTTATGGTTTACACGGTGGCCCAACAATGCATTCTTTTTCTGATAAGTAGTGATAGCAAGTATTTATGGTAATTATAGTTTTGACTCTCGGTTATGGCGAAAGTGTTCCTCGAGCTTTTGATTAAAACGCTGATGGAATTGTAAAATGTTTATTGGATATTTTGGGTAAGCACATTAGCATATTTTGAAAACAGAGTAATAATGGCATATTAACAAGGCGTTTACAGATGTTTAAAGCACGTATGCTTGTTTATTTAAGAACATGCTCAAATGTTGATATCAACTATAAAGATATAAATGTATGTGCATGTAACGCAACTTCATTTGTTAGAAACAGTAGGAAAATAGTATTCTCTTACTAATGTTAAGTAGCATTCAATAGCAATTTTTATTACCAGTATTTATGAGAATTAGGAATACGTATAATAAAGATATCATGATAGGTGTCATAGTCAAGACGATTATTATCATGATTGAAATCTAACTCTATTTTGTCATTAACGTAAGTCTTTAAAAGTTATAATAGACATGAACTGGAAGGTGTGCGTTATAAGACAGTTTAGGTATGGTTTGTCAACACCATGTTAACAGTCAATCTAGTAGCTTGCTTCGTTAACCGGCTGAGATTACTTGAGGAAAAATTAGGTGGACACCAGAGTGTGAACATTTTGTGGTGGTTTTATGGAAAAAGACACTCAGTATTCAGGCTTTCCCAGAGAGTCTACAGCTAGAGAAGAAGTAGTATCCTCCTGCCAATGTCCAACAACTTTACAATGGACAACATCGAGTTATAGAGCACCGGAGACTGCGTGGTCATCGTCACCATTCAGTTATACACCAAATAACCAGCCATGTTTGTGTCTTCGATACAGAAATATGGAATGTGGCACTAGAAGGATAAAAATTGGCTCAAGTTTCGACTCAAACGAAGAGCCACCTAAACAACAAGAATCAAGTTTATCAATTAGTAAAAATTTAAAGTTTGGAATCGAGAGAATTTTAACTCCGAGTTGTAAGGAAGAGAACAGTTCGGGTATGTAATCTTAAATATGAAAATTAAATTTAGCTCTATAACGAGAGAGATTCCATGTATATAGGCCTAAGGTTCGTATATACAAACAAGGTTTACATATAGTGTGCATTTATATTTTTCTTAAAGAACGATAATAGAAGAATAAAAAATTGAACGTGAAATATGTCATATATACTGAATATTGAGATGAGTAAAAAATCAGTAAAATACCATGCGACATTAAAAAGTGGTATTTTCATTCTTTGGTAATCTATAGAAACCCTGAATTGAAATGTATAAGGATGAACATCTATTACATATCTATAAACTCGCGGTATAGCTAGCCTATGTCAGAATACTGAGTTTAAGCCAAAATTTAAACTAAGTTAAAATTAAAACATTAAAGATTAAAACCTAAGAATGTTCATTAAAAATTGAAAAGCACTACAGTTCTGTTTTGAGAGGCCCTTTCTAGATCCTCTCTCTGCACCTGAAGAGAGAGGATCAAGAAAGGGCCTCTCGAAACAGAACTGTAGTGCTTTTCAATTTTTAATGAACATTCTTAGGTTTTAATCTTTAATGTTTTAATTTTATATATATATATATATATATATATATATATATATATATATATATATATATATATATATATATATATATATATATATATATATATATATACCTTACACTATATACATTTATCTATACAAACTCTTTTCATATACACCTTGTAAGTAAAGTAGTAATTATACATTGCATATGAACTTATGTTTAATTGTTCTTATTATACCTTAGTAAATCTTAGACGTTACTGCATCCACTGTTATATATATATACGTTATTGAAATATGTTTTATTGAAAAGTGGAGCAGTTAAACTGACCCTGTGCACTCATTAAAACCTGTATGTGATCTTTTTATTTTGCTTTGTTTTCGTCTCCTTCCAACTCTGAATGTCTCAATCTGATCCTAGGATCCAAATAATTCCATTTGAATCCATCTTGCATGTTGGCAAAAGTGTATGACAATGCATCAGATAGAGCTCGACTAGATCGCGTAACTGTGGCTATGTGCAATTCATAATGTGATATGCATGGCCATGTATTCATTTGAGGCAAAACTAAAAAACAGAAAATAATAAACTTACAACATCATCCGACCGACAAAAATGCCTAAGGCTATAAGATGTATACAAGTTCATTCACTTCAGTATTTTTCATTGTTATTTTAATTAATCATCAAACATTCCTTCTTGCACGTCCCTAATTTTAAGAGCAATTAAGTTGACTATGCATGCACTCTGCACCATGATGCTTTACATAATCTGACTTTATTCGTCAAAGATGTATTAAGACATAACAAGATCATATTGGTACATATTAATTGTACGTAAGCGGCAGCAAGGATTTCTAAAAAAATCCTTGGTAGCTTTAAGGTTTCTGTGTGGTTTTATGGTCTCAAACGATTTCATGCAAGTATCAAATATTGCACACATGTAAAATGACAGACCAGGAAAAGGTTTAATGTTTCTCGGATCCTGAACTTAAATCTATTGTCAAATGTCCCATAAAAACAATGAAAATTTTCACTTTATTATGCATGTTGTATCTTGTAGTTAGCTAGACATGCCGTAAGCATCTCTGTCTCACTAACGTGTCTGTAACTGTACGATATGCCATTCCACTAAATTGCAGCAACAAAAGTGGGATGAAAGAGGAGGAGAGGCTATAGTATAGAGGCTTTGTGCAGGTCAATGGCTTCATATGAATGCATTTATTTTCTCTATGACTCTAATTATTTTTTTATTTCAGGTTCTCCAAACAACATGAAGGAGAGCAACGCCAATATTGCTCATAAATCATCAACTGCTGGGAAGAGTCAACGAAAAAATGGTACACGTTCAGTATTTTCTCATGTTCAACGAAACATTTTAGAACTGCATTATCAACAACGAGAATACGTGACAAAAGGAGAGCGCTATCATATTGCCATGGCAACAGGAATAAGCGAAGAACAAGTGAAAATCTGGTTTCAAAATCGAAGAACGAAGAAGAAAAAATTGGAAAGAAACAAAATGGCGGCATCAGAGAAGAATAAAGCTGAACATTTTAGTTTAAATATTATGAATTTTCATTAGGAAGGAACAAAATTTTATTTTAAGTGCCACTAACGCAAATTATAATTTTAGGTATGCGAAATATTTGGGTGTTCATGTTGCCTTTGATTGTTGAAAAAATCCACCCAGTTTGTCTACTTTTTCACTACATTAAGTTCATTTGTGTTTTTTGCTGATATAATATCCGGCAACTTTGACAGTGAAAGATGACGTAGTACACATATCAAAAATTATATTTGTGGTAAGTGGTACTTATAAATGACAAAATTGATTAATAGACCAGGATAAACCATGCGTGGTTAAAAATCATTCCATGTATGTGAAATATGTAAATCCAAATAGTAATGAAAATGCTCATAATATGTAATGTTATAATGTACATATATAAAATTATATATAAGCTGCAGGCTACAATATGGTCAGATCTAGAATCGAAATATGGTAACCGTCATCAGATACATGACGACTAGCAATATAGAAAAAATAGAACAAGTGAAGTTGAGTATGGTAGCTAGATAAATGATATTGGAGTGATGGTATTTGGGGGCTATATCATACTTCGCAGAATCGTGGGTTGATCATGCTTGTCAAATACTATTGAGCAAAAATTGAGACAAGAAGGTTATTATATTGTCAGATCCCCTCTAGTACAGGGTGGTAAACTAGCATACACACAAAGGCAGACAGTCAGCTCAAATTGTTTTTGATTTATTGATTGTTGTTTAGTTTTGCGCATGAAAGGCTCATTTATTGAACAGTCTGCACACTGCAAGCCATTCAAGTGAATTATTTTGCTATTACCAGTTGCGTTCCATAAACCTTTTTGAAGGGAGAGGGTGGAAGTCAGTACCGAAATTTTATTGACTGTATGGGTCTGGCCTCTGACAAAAGTGATGGGCGTGGTTCGTCGTATATTTTACGGTAAGAATTTGAAGACTGTGCATAAAGATACAATATTCATCTGTTCTGTGATTTTAACCTGTGTGATCTAAACAGCTAGCACGAACGACACGGGGTCGAATCTATCTCTTTTCGACTTTAAATTTTATTTTGAAACAGTTAACATACAGTTGGTGTTTTCATGGGTATATCAAAGTATTGATTCCAGGCAAGTCTTTACTGGCAAGCAATCTCACGAAATATAAACGAAAACGTACATCAAATTCTATAATTTTGATCTAAGGTATGAGTTACCAACTTAGTTGGTCTGTTGATGATTCTGTATAGGAACGAAATAGAACAATTGAAATTGACCTTGTTTTTTTAGTCCATATCTCAAGATATTTTCATTTTTCAGTTTTTGCTAGTTCTGGGGCCGGTTGTATAAAAATCAGACGGAAGTAAATTATTTATGCAAATTATATTCATAAAATAAACATGTGTGCTAGTTGTATTTATAAACAAGACGCCTGCTCAGGCGTTCACACTGACCTGAAAATGACGACATACGTGCTATGTGGTGCAATAGACAAGGAATACAAATCGTGAACCACAAACGCCAAGCGTGAAAGGCTGATATGCATGTTCCGATTGTGCTCGGCAACTTTTGAGCAACTTTTTGCGTTTGGAGCAACTTTTTTCGGTTCGAGCAACTTCAAGCAACTAGTTTTTCCTTTTTGGGCAATTTTTGAGCAACTTTTCACTAGAATTCAAACTTTACAGTATGAAATGTTTACATGTGATAGACAACTTCATTTTCTTGCTTCTCACGAGCAAAAATCCTGGGTACGAGGTTGCTTCATTTTCTGTGATGTTTTTCTATCTTATTTTTTAATTTTTTTATAACCTTTTTTTTGTTATTTGTAAAACTTTTGTAAAGAAAACGTTTTCTCTTTATAATTCCAAACAATTTATACGGGCCTACGGAAATTGTATAAAGCTTTAATTAACGTATGTCGTGAAATTAAGGTAATGAGTACAAACTTTTTGAATTTTAGTACCAACTCTTTTTATTTCGGGCAACTTTTGAGCAACTTTTATGCTTTTTAGAGAGCAACTTTTTTGTTTTAGAGAGAAACTTTTTAGGATTTTATGAGCACAATCGGGACATGCCTAAAGGCTGAAAGCGTGGTGTGATCCTGAGGAGATGTTTTCGCAATGTCCAATGAAACACAAGTATTACTCACAAATACAAACGTTATCAGTAGACAACCAAGGATGGGTAGTAGCGAAGTAGTTGTAGTTCGCTACTGTAGCGAACTACAATTTTCAAGTAGCCAGTAGTTTTTGACTAGTTTTTTAAAACAGTAGTTGTAGTTATAGCGAACTACATTTTGCCTAAAAGTAGCCAAGTAGTTGTCTACTTTTCAAACGGCGAATCGCTATTCGCTACTTTTTAAAATTGTTAGCAACTTGATAGAATAGCATAATATTGAGACACGATCTGCTTAAAATCAATACTCAATAGTCAATTTGCACTCCTGAACACTGTAGTGCTTACAAAAATGTTGCTTTGTGTTAACTGTTGTCTTTTGCTACTCGTAAGTCGATTTGTTAGGTTACATTACAGCCTGAGTTAATAGTAGATGCTCCAAATACAGTAAAACTAAAAAATATAGATTAGCGAAATAGTTCGCTACATTTTTTAAGCAGTAGCTGTAGCAGTAGCGCCGTGGCCGGGGGGGGGGCAGGGGGGCCATGGCCCCCCTATCTTTGAGACCCGTCGGAAAATTGTCAATGTTGTCGAAAATTGTCGGAAAATTGTCAATGTTGTCGGAAATTGTCAAGGTTGTCGACGGCGGGTGAATATTTAAAATGTTGTCGTCCGGAAAATTTTTTGGTTTGTCGGAAAAATTTTTCGGTTTGTCGGAAAAGTACTGCCCTTGCCCCCCCCCTCCCCCAAAAAACATGGGTCCCACGGCGCCACTGAGCTGTAGTCAGTAGCGAACTACCTTTGTTCAAAAGTAGCAGTAGCTGTAGCTGACTACATATTTTTGAAGTAGCTGTAGTTATAGCGAACTACAAAAATTTTGTAGTCAACCCACCCTTGTAGACAACATTGTTTACATTCCGGTAAGTCCGTAACGTATAAAATTTAATAAAATTCGAAAAACTCGGCGATCCAGATATCGCATTTTCAGAGAGGTTGCACGAAAAAAAAACACACCAAGTCAACTTCCAAGAAAGTGCAGAGTAGGATAAATCCAAAATCCACAGAAAAACGCGGTAAAATTCGTTGACAAATGAAGAAATTGTTTGAGACTGAAATGCATGGTCACTCATTAATTGAATGGCCGCCATCTTGAAAACTGATCTGTATAGCACACTGGAACGACTGGAAACTGAGCCTGCGATGCGCTAACGCAAACTCGATTTCTCAACGACGAAGAAAACAGAAAATTAGGGATTTAAGACACTTGACCTTTCAGGTCAGTGTAATAAAACTTCGCCTTCGGCTCAGTGAATATAGTAGGCTTGTATTCACCGAGCCTGAGGCGACTAACTGTTAAATAGTGGTTAAAACGTAGTCGGTTAAGGGTTTTATAAAACCGGCTCCTGACAAATCGGCAAACTGTAACGGAAAGCAACACAGTAGCATTGCCACGATTACCCCGCGAAATTCCACGAAGACAAGAGAAAGCGGAGATACGTCACAAAACGTCATCAATCTATCATTCTGTTTTTTTCTCCAATTCTTCTCCACATACGTCGTGGAAAGCCTGGGACCGACAAAATTAGTATGTTGCCTCTACGAGGCAGCAATAAACTATAATATCCTGATATATTTCGTACTTTCTCGAATAAACACTTGACAACTTTAAATTAAATAGAAATACCTAAAATCTCTGAGCGTTAAAAAACGACAGGTAGACAACACCTTGTTTTAAAGAGTGCCAACAAAGTTACGTCATCTACTTGTTGCTGATTGGTTCGAATCGCACTATTGTCAATTAATCATATGCGTGAAGTCACGTGTTTGAATTCCAACAACGGTTGGCATAAAAAGGCTCCTAAGAGTCAGAAGGCAAGAATCTGAAACCAAGAATCCAGCATGAGCTCCACCTTTGAATTTATTATATGAATAAAATGTTAAACACGTCCGAATTTATTTATACAATAAATTCGCGACGCATGTTGAATCCCTAACCTTAATTTGACCCTAATCTAAATTTGTAATTGACGACCTTTTTTTCTTCTTTTTAATCTATCCCACGTTGGCGCGGCAATTTTCCGTTTCGTATACCACCACAGCCTGCGCGCAGACTATATATATATATATATGTCATTATATAGTCTGCGCGCAGGCTAATACCACCAGGGTCGCCAGTACAATCAGCGTCATCACTTTTGCTGTGCGAGTGTGCGTCACATCCGGTGAATATGAAATGAGATATTAACCACGCAAAACAAGCGTTTAATTAAATGCGCGTCCCAAGTCACGAAGCAGAGTTAGGCTATATTAAAAAATCATATCGTGATTATCGTCTAGAACTTAAGAAAGCTTTAAAAGCTATGTACACATACGAAACAATATCACGCTAGTCGTTGACCATAACGTAATTACAGTATATCCTGGCTCAGTCGCGCATGTTTAGAGTAGAAGCATTTATTTCAACACGATTAAATTCACAGCATAGCTGATGTGGTCGTGCATTTACATAGTTAACATATCTGTACACAAACTGTTCTATTTAACTGTCACTATAACAGTACATTACACTATAATATCCTGTTCTACAATAATAATATCTTACAAATGCTATATCACTTATGATAACAGGTTCTTAATTACTAGTTTAAACCTTTTAATGTCCTCTATTGCTCTTGTATTGTTATCTAGGGAATTCCATAACACTGCTGCTTGATACGAAATTGATTTCTTTAAAAAATCAGTCTTCGGTTTTGGAAGAGCAACAGTCAATTTTCTTCTTAGATTATAATTACTAAAATATTTTGTGAATAATGACTGTAATGGAATAGGGGAGTAATCATAATAACAATTTTGTGCTAAAAATAACAATCTCTGAGAATATAACTTCTCCAGAGGTTTCCAATTTGTTTGGGCCAGAACATCCTTTGTTGGTGTTTGTAGGTCCAACTTGTGAATCACCTTGGCCGCCCGTACGTGTATACGCTCTAGTTCATCAAATATGGTTTTTCCACATGATCCCCATATTACGAGCCCATATGTGATTGAGGGTAATATAACTTTAAAGTAAAAATCAGCCCCTGCCTTTATTGGTAAAAAAAAAAAGGACTTTAAAAGATTAAGTTTTTGTGCGAATGACTTAGTTAGTTGGGTTACATGAGCTTTCCACTTTAATTTACTATCTATTTCAATTCCTAAACATCTGGAAGACTCCACTTCTTTGAGGTAAGTGTTTCCTAATTTAATACCTTGCAATGGCCCCACGAATTTACCTCGCTTAAGTATCATGAATTCAGTTTTGTCCGGGTGTGGTGTTAAAAAGTTATTGCAACACCACTCATGTAGCTTACATAGAACTCTACTGAGTGTTGTGGCAACAGAATCATGAGTTGGGCCAATTACATATATGGTAGTGTCGTCAGCATACATGTAGATATCACCTTCATCATCATCACAGATTTCAGGCAGGTCGTTGTAGTAGAGAGAGAACAGAATAGGGCCAAGTACCGATCCTTGGGGAACACCATATTTAACTGGCATGGACTGTGATTGGCACCCATTTAAGACCGTCATTTGCGAACGATCAGACAAGTAGTCAGCAATGAGGCGCCAAGTTTATCACCAAATATTGTATGTGTTTGGTGGCCATCTTGTTTTGTGCAAATACTGTGGACGGCCGGATTTCCATTATAAATTATTCAACTGTGAAATGTATGCCATGTAGAATAAACGCAAGTCGGAAATACTCTTAAAAAATCTCTAGCATATTACCCGAATTCTGTAGCTACATGTAATTTGCTGATTATTGCAGGGGATATAGAAAGCAATCCTGGCCCTAATTGCACTAGCAGCAATACGGATACGAACAGGGTAAAAATAAAGACAGTACTGTATTGCTTGGAGTTTTCTGTATCAGCCAGATTTTGACTATCTTTCAAAAAAAAACCTGTTTGAATTGAAAAATTTGAATCAGTTCTAGCTGCAGTTCACTTGAAATGGGACGATATTATGATAATTGTTGGTGATAGTAATATCGACTTGTGTAGTTCTTCAAATATAGGAGAAAAATATCAGGCAGTTTTACTCGCATTCAATCTCACCCAGCATGTCACAGCACCAACTCGTAAAGGAAAATGTCTCGTTGATCATATCACAACAAATATTCCACACAATGTTATAGCTACGGGTGTTTTAGCTACACCGGAAATTAGTGATCACAATATGCCGTATCTTATTGTAAACGCGAGATTAAACAGATTCGAACCAAGATTTAAATATATTCGCTCGGAGAGATTATTTAGCCCAGAAGCATTTCTACAAGATATTAGTGAACTGCCATTTTCAACCGTGTATGCTGTTGACGATATAGATGAGATAATCGATATATTTAATGAATTACTACGTAGCTGTATTGATCGACACGCCTCTATAGTGCGTTGTAAGTTAACCCGTCCTCCCGCTCCTTGGCTTCAAGATGTCGACATCCAAAATCTGCAAAAACGTCGGGATGCTCTGAGGTTTATTGCCCATCAAACGCAGTTAGAGTCAGACTGATCAATTTATCGCTTTGTTTGGAATAAGATTAAATCGGCTATTAAGACAGCAAAACATAATTTCTATAGGAAAGCTCTCTCATCTAAATGCTCGAAAACGTATGGTCAGTAATTCATAAAATACTTAACCCAAATCCCAAACGAATAAGATCCGATCCAGCGGAGCTTAATAATTTCTTCGTGTCTACAACACCAGCGCACTTTTGGAGTTGACTCTGGATCCGGCAGACATTGACCAGACATTGATCAGACATTGACCCAGGATCGGACATTGTTAGCTTTTTAGAGTCTCTACCCCGAGATAGAAGTGATAATGGCTTTAAGTTGAAACCAGTAACCTTCAACGATGTTACGGCATTGTTGTGGCATTTGTAAAATGGCGGATTACAGTCGGGGTGTGCAATGCTCTGATTAAATAGCTTATCTCGTCAACCTAGGCACTCAACTATTTCTTTCAATATCTAAAATCGTTCGTATAAAGTCATATTGTTTCACTATTATTCGAATTTAAAACGAATCGTTGTACTTTAGTACTTTTTTTCTCGATTATTCGTATAAGTTGACTCGACCGAGCGCAATGGCGGCCACAAGACAATCAAAGCAACAGATTACAGATTTATTAATGAACGATAAAAGCATTCTAAATTCGATTGCTGAGGTAGTCTCCTTAACCATTATTGACAAATTATCGCACAGCGAAGCAACAATTCAAAAGGTTGCTGTTAATATTGTCCAGAACACTGAATTTGTAAAGTCCGTCACGAGCAAACTTGGCAATCAAAAGGACGCCATCAAGCAAGAGCTATGTGAGTCAATTTTGTTTGATAGCAGTGAGGACAGGAATAAGATAAAGCAGCTTGAGGAGCTCTGCAATGAATTGCAAAGAAAAAACAAAGATTTAGAGTGGGAATTCGAAAGTCTCGAACAGTATGGTCGACGTAACTGCTTACTCATACATGGAGTTGCTGAACGGTCAAATGAATTGACAGAGAATACGGATGCCATATTATTATTATTAAAACTATTAATAAACTTATTTACAAACAATAACCCTTCAGCCTACGCTGCTTTTAAAGGGGTTGTTTACATAAAAGAAAGTACAAAATAAATATTTACAAAATAGTATAAATATTTACAAAATAGTGTAATTGACTAGGAGTCTTTACAATTGGATATTTTATCAACGTAGGTGATTGTTGAGCTTAGTTTTAAAAGAATGTATCGTCAACTGTTCATGAACGTCTAAGATTTCGTTAGGTAATGAGTTCCAGGCGGAAGCTCCTCGATATGAAAATGACTTTTTCATAAATGATCTATTAGGTTTATCGAGAGTTAGTTTCCGCCTGTTGCTCCGCATGTGGTGACTTCTATTATCACAGTAGGAGAACATATTACAGATGCACTCCGGCGCTATACCTCCGATAGCCTTAAACGTAATTAGAAATTCTCTTTTTTTAAGAATGTTATCTATTGGATGCCAACCTAGACTCTGGAGGATTGTTTTTGATCTTGTTTCATAGTTTAATCCAGTAATTATACGAGCGGCTCGCTTTTGTAATTTATAAAGTTTTTCCAAATTTGTTTTGTTTCAATCGTTCCAAACTGTCGAACAGTATGTAAAGTAAGGAACTACCAGGGAATTGTAAATACGGAGTAAGTCGTAAGGTACGTGTGGTTTTGCCTTTCTAAGCAGAGCTATTGCACTTGAAAGTTTTTTGCATTGCTCATTAATGTGTTCAGTCCACCTTAGTTCGTTATCAATTGTAATACCTAAGGGTTTTTTTTGCTTAACTTGTTTAATAATGGATCCGTTTATATGTATACGAATATCAGTGCGAAATTGATTAAGTTTTCTTTTTGAGGCTATTATCATAAATTCTGTTTTGTCTGTGTTCAATGTCAACCTATTTGCTTCTAACCAGTCGTTAACATTGGATAAGTCAGCGTTTAGTTTGTGCTCGATTTCGGCTGGGGTCCTTCCTGTGCATGATAGATTGGTGTCATCAGCAAACATGGATGCTTGTGTGTACTCAAGGCACATTGGTAAATCATTTATGTACAATGAGAATAGCAATGGTCCCAGATTGGACCCCTGTGGTACTCTACATTGAACTGTTTCTTGGCCTGACTTGTTATTATTAATGACACAAACTTGTTTTCTGTTGTTTAAGTAAGATGCTAGTAATTTTAGAGGAGTACCCTTTATACCGTATTGGTATAGCTTTTGTAGGAGAATAGAATGATCAACCGTGTCAAACGCTTTTTTAAGATCCAAAAATAGCACTCCATTTGCCATTCCTTTATCCATGTTGAGTAGCCATTGATCTGTGCATTTTAATAGGGCAGTTTCTGTAGAATGATTTGGTCTAAAGCCAAATTGCTGTTTACAAATGATGTCGTTGTCATTGATATATGAACTTAATTGGTCGTATATAATCTTTTCAAGGATTTTGGCAACAGTAGGAATTACAGATATAGGCCGGTAGTTTCCGCATTCCGCCTTGTCACCTTCTTTATGAATAGGTATTATTTTAGCAAGTTTTAAATCATCTGGGAAAATGCCAGTGCCCAGTACAAGGTTAAAGATATGTAGTAAGGAGTCGTGAATGGCATCTCCTGCTAGTTTAATTAGTTTAATTGGTATTTTGTCTAGACCTGGGGCCTTGTTTAAGTTAGTTTTCCCAATTGTTTGAATTAATTCTGTCGTTGTTATTGTTCTTAAGTTAAATTCAGATCTACAAGGCTGAATAGGTTGTATAGGGTCTATGTCTGTAGGAGAAATAACGGAAGCAAGTTTGGGTCCAATTTCTACAAAGTAGTTATTAATTGTATTTGCTATGTTGATATCACCTGTAATATTTTGGTCTCCAAATTTAATGTTATTGATCGTCTGAGTTTTGACCGTTTTGTGGTTTAGCAGTTTGTTTATGTGAATCCAGTTTTCTTTGCAATTTTTGCTGTTTTCGAGATTGGTTCTAAAGTAGTGACTTTTGCATTGCTAATAAGTTTAGTTACTTTGTTTTTACATTTTTTGTATGAACTATGAAAGGCAGAGGAATTTAACATGACTGCTTTCTTTTTTAAGTAGTCTCTGTGAAAGCTCAGTTTTTTAATTTCATCAGTCATCCACGGTTGTCGGTCACTTCTCACTTTTCTCAATCGTATAGGAGCATTTATATCAGCTATCAGTAGAAAAATTCTGTTCCATTCCTGTAGGGCCGTATTTGGATCTGAATGTTCATTAATATGTAGTAAAGCTTGTTTTAAATCGTTTTGGAATTTCGCATTACTTAGTTTATGGTATTGCCTTGTTTCAATAATTTTGGGTTTTTGTTTACATATTCCGACCTTTCTACAAGTGTAGACTAGGTTGTGGTCGCTTATACCTAGCTCAACAACGTCCGTTGTAGCGGTTTTTGGGTCGTCAGTTTTACAAATTATTAAATCTAAGAGCGTCTTCGTTGATTCTGTTGTTCTAGTAGGCTTTTTAATAAGTTGAGACAATTGATATGTGTTTAGTAATTCTTTAAGCCTTTTTGCCTTACTATTCTCGGTCTCACTGGGCATTAAATCTATATTAA
The DNA here is from genome assembly GCA_902702795.2 of Paramuricea clavata. Taxonomy (NCBI): domain Eukaryota; kingdom Metazoa; phylum Cnidaria; class Anthozoa; order Malacalcyonacea; family Plexauridae; genus Paramuricea; species Paramuricea clavata. The sequence continues at coordinate 26,401 of CACRXK020002097.1, forward strand.
AGTCTCCAGTTATTATAATTTCTTTATTTTCTGTGTCTATGTTTTGAAGAAAGATTTCAAAAGAGTCGAGAATCTCAGAATTGGAGTTTGGTGGTCGGTACCACGTCGAAATGAGTATTGGCTTGGCATTCGGCTTTCTTACTTCGATACATACTGCCTCTACATTTTCAGGGATTATTGTTGACCTCTCCACGTATGGTATGGTATTACGTATATATATTGCTACACCCCCACCGCGTCTATTTCTGTCACGTCTTGTTAAGTCGTATCCCTGAAGTCCTATTTCTGAGTTCTTAATTGTTTTGTCAATTCTTGTTTCATTAATACATAGTATGTCAAAGTTCATTTCTGTTATGAGAATCCTGAGTTCGTCAATATGTTTAGTCAGACTGGTAATATTTAACTGCGCAATTGAAAAGCCCTTAAGTTTTGGATATAGTTTGCTTTGGTTATCCGTTGATACTGCACCGGAGTTTCTAATAGGTTCTTGCATCATTAGGTTTTGTGTATTAACATTTAGTCAATTTTGATTACTTACATACAGTTTGAAGTTCTTAGCTAGGACCGTCGAACCTCTTGGGTTTAAGTGGAGTCCATAGTTATTTAAATGATCTTTCTTTATATTAGAGTTCTTAATTAACCCCCAATTTCGCTCAGTACAAAGGCAAAATATGACAAAGAGCTCGAATTAACTTCGAATTAACTTCGCATCCTTTCCCATTTTCCACTTGTTTCTGCTTCGGCTTTAATAATCAACAAAATATCTCCTTCCTTGGGACAAACTGCAGTTGACTTGATGTTGGTCTGATGACGCTGCCGTAAACTCGTCAGGTACTCTCTTTGCCATCGTCTCCATAGATGGTTCTTTACGCTTTGTAAGTACCTTGCCCTTTTTCGTAGATCATCGTCCTCAATATGATAACATTCTAGCTCCAGCACAACATTCGACTATTGTAACACAAACGAATTTGGTGTAAGAATAGGAAATTCAATGTCATCCTCTAAGTAGCTTAGTGGCCGGTTATTCATACAGATTTCTACATCTAGAACAACGTCCGACAGCTCTTCAAATGTCAAAAGTTCTTTGCCAATAACCTTGTAAAAAGCACATTTGAAAATTCCGATTAATCGTTCAAATTGTCCGCCCCACCAGGGCCCGTGCACGTGACAAATTGAATCCCCACTTGATCTCATACTTGCTCAGTTCACTGTGGAATTTCTCATCTTTCATCACATTGTTTAACCATGACGCAGCTGCTTGGAACGTCTTGGCATTGTCCGAGTAGATAAGAGAAGGCGACCTCGTCTGGCAATTAGTCTTTTGAGACTTAGAAGGAAAAGGGTTGTTTCAAGACTTTTCAGAACTTCTAGGTAAACTCCTCGAGTCAAACTACGTGTAAATAGGACTAGGGACGCTTTCTCTTCTTGGGTTTTCTTAACTCTATATGTGATTGGGCCGGCGAAATCGACTCCAATAACTTTATAAGGAGTAGCAGTCCCTTCCGTTCGCGTTGTTGGTAATGGTATACACGCAGGTGTTGGAGCTTGATAAGCAGGGCCGGAGATACGGGGGGTTTGGGGGGTGTGACACCCCCCAGAAATTTTATTCAGTCGGCAGGACTGCTATTTGGGTTAAATATTTCCGCGCAAAGGGCAAGATATTTGGGTTTTTTGGGTAAATTTCCGAATTTTGGTATGAAAAATTGAGGTAAAGTCACTGGAAAGCATTTGCAGCATTCACAATAATTATAGTAAATTAAGCATAGTTTTTCATCCCATGATAATTTTTTTTAGGAAATAAGGATATTTAATTTCTGCCATGTATATTAGTTATTTTATGCATAATTAGCAATTTACCTGGGGTGATGAATGGTCATTTTCTTGTAAAATATTATACTTACACAAATTTTTCCTTCCAATAACCACCCCTAAAAGCAACCCTTCTACACACTATAAGCACTTCAGAAAGGTTGTCGCTTCTGCTTTTCGGAAGTTAGAGCTATGTTTCAGGACTTTCGTCCTGGATTCAGGTTTTGGCACATATGCCATGTTGACCGCCATGGTCATTTTACCCTAAAACAGTTGAGATTACCTGTGGTAAATGAAACGCATACAAAGTCCTATACATGTCCTAGAGACCTAGACTTTATGGTCAGTGACTACGATCTGGCAGCCAAGTAGGACCCTTTAACCAGAGCTTTGTGAGTTGACCACCCCTGCTTCCGAGGTCAGCAGAGTTCTCCGTGGTCGGTACATAATGCCACTCGATTCCTACAGCATATCAAATCTTTGCTACGATCGCGACCTGCTTATACTGACCTTTTCTTTTGATCCACCATAAAGATACTGTGCTATCTGACCAGCAGTGCTTCTCGTGTGGAATATGACAAAAAGCTCTGCTTGTATTGTTGACCAAATTGGTTACCATGTGGCATGCAACAAGTTCTAACCTTGGTATGGTCAGTCGTTTCTTCGCAAGTCTTGCTTTCGCAGCTAGTAACTCTCGAGTAACACCAGACGTCCGCTAAGTACATTATAGGAATAAAGGCGTTTTTCAGGACTGCCTAGGGTCACTCTTTGTTTTTGAGGGTTTGTTTATGAGGTCAATCCTTTTTACCCCTAATTGTACCGTGGTTTTGCAAAGAAGTAACCGCCATTACAGGACAAATGGTGTAAGGCTTCATATGATTACAATAAAGTTTTGAAAATTCGATGAGTATATAGATTGAATTAATTGACAAGTGAGAGTTTACTAAATAGCCGGCTGTATAAACACTTCGAATATTGTTTGCATGAATTGAAATTTTTAATTTGTGTAAGCTCTAACACCATTGACATGCACAGTGAAACCAACATGGTATAAAGCTCACAGGTGAGCACAATTTGAGACCGATATTGAGGTAACGCTAGGAAAACAGTTCAAACGCACGTAGAAAAGGGTCGTTCAGATTAGATTACCAATTTGCCAATAGCCTGCGTGCAGGCCCAAGGGAACTGATAGTGGGCCTGCACCATCACCATGTTTTCGATTTTCGCCGGCCGAACCGCCGGCTAAATTCCCATTGGCTAGCTGAGGCGATCGGTAATTAATTAACCTAGCCCGCGTGCAAGCCCCAGGGAACAGTGATTCATCACAAAGGCATAGACAAAGGCTCTCGATAAGCTTAAAATTTGAAAATTGATCACTTTTTTCGATTACAAATGGAACAAGAACAGACTGTTTATTGTTTACTTGAAGAAAGACATGTTTTTGCCGTTATGCCAATGGGGATTGCTTGTCGTGAGGTGTTGGAATAGCAAATTACGACTGGGGTAAACTATAGCAACCTTTACTTGAGTTTCATTATTTCAAACAGACTTCAGTTGATACGTTATGTGTTCTCACTTCCCCAAGAAAATTATCTTTTGGGGTTGATGTTGAGATGCAGTTGCATGTAAGGACTGTAAGCCTACGCGATTTACAAGGCTTCGCTGAGAGAGCGAAACAGAAGGCGGTATTAAATTGCCGTTTGCTGAAACGAAACGATCTGGACTCGGAACGCTCTCTTCTTCTGTAGAGTTCTTTACCAAATGAAATAAATTTCGTACTTTCCGCCGCCAACAAGAATTGCACACACGATCTGATAAGTGAGACAATTTATTTATAACAATGCCAATGCAGGGCCGTAGGAAGCTCTTTTCGATTGGGGGGGCTGAAAGCGAGGGCCGAAGGCCCGAGGAAATTTTTAAATTTAGAGTCTCTAAAATGCCATTTCCTGGACTTTGGGGGAAGATTTAACAAAATTCTGATAGTCAGAAAACAGCGTTTTAGTATGTCGAAATTTACAGGAAAGTATGGGCCAGACTGTAGTATTATAAATGCGCGGCGGGAATTTTCGTCGTAAATGGCAGTTGCGCGGAAATGAAGGCAGAACATTTGAGAAAATTTCGAAAATCTGGAGTCTCTAGATGGTCTGAAATGGCATTTTCAGAGTTTTCTTTCGCAAGACCCAACACGCAAAAGACAAAATAAATCATTAGTTCAACAAAAATGTGCAGATTTTGTGGGATTTTCTTGAAAATGCGCGACAGAAATTCAGCTAAAATTTCTACGCGAGGAACGATCTGGAGTATGAGTAATATCTTCATTCTTTGCAGTTTGTCACAGATTAAATGATAAAGTTTGCATGATTTTGAAAAAAGAATGATTATTAGCAAATTATTGGGGGGGCTGCAGCCCCCCCAGCCCCCCCCGGTTGCTACGGCCCTGCAATGGCGACAGCGAAGCACACATAATATAAATCCTAATGTGGTCGCCCGACTTCCCTCATGATTTGAAGTTTGAGACTGGTTTTCTGTTGAAATTCGTCCTAATTTGCCTGTTCCGATTTTAGTTGAAAATGAGCACTTGCAAATTTGGCAATTACTGACTGCGTTGCTTGCTTTTTTGGAGTTAAAACGCATCCATTTACACATTGTTTATTAGTGTTCTGAATAAGCAGAGAAAACCCCGCAACATTTTAATGCGAGTTTGTTTGTTAATAGTTGGGTGCTGTCATTGGTTCTTTTTTGACAATTGACGCGCGAATGGGGCGTGTTATGAAAAGGGGCGTTTTACAAAATACCGGGCGATGGTTGCAGGCCCACTATCAGTTCCCTTGGGCCTGCACGCAGGCTAATTTGCCAACGGCAACCGCGAAATAAATAGATCACATACTCGAATGTAATCGTATAATAACCAAAACTTGCAATATGAACGCGAAACTATAACGTGTAACGTGAAACGTGAAACGTGGTTCGATTAAATGGAAATGAATATAAACCTAAATTAATGCTAAATACTTAACTTAGCACTAACGCAACTAAACAATAAACTACAGTATACAAATGAATTGCCACTTACAGATGTTTCCCCAGTAGCTCTTTAACTTTAAACGTAAAAGTAGCTCTTTAACTTTAAACGTAAATTATCAAAAACGTAATAACTACATCTTTAAAAGAAAACATAAGTTTCCTGTGATAAGATAGTCGACCATAAATTTCCTGTGATAAGCACAGTTGTCATTAAACAAATTGACACTTCCAATCCTACAATTTGTGACTGCATAATGATCCGTTACAATCATAATTACAATTATAAAATTAGTTACATTTTCTCGGCACGGGGGCGGGGGCAGTTGTGTATTATGTTTGACTTTAAAATCTTATTTACTATTATATTTATTATAATAAGTGATGAAATATTTCAATTGTCTCATGTCATCTTCATTATTCAGTTCCTTTCAACATAATACAAAATGTGAATCAACTTTTTTCGCAGATACATCTACGCGTCGCGTACCCATACCTAATTTTAGTGTGCAGTGATAACCAATTTGTGCAGTGATAAAAGTAAAATGTGCAGTGATAAAATGTAAAATGTGCAGTGATAAAATTTGCTTTGATAAGTTGTTAATTAACACAAGAAAATGATTTAATTGAAATTGAAATGATGACTGCCAAATTATCGAATTAAATAATAGTATATGTTTTTTGTACGAAAATCATGAGATTCAGGCAATTTTTAGTTAAAATCTTGCTTTTGGTATGTCCGGAAAAATTTTTTGACCCTTAAAATGGTACACTGACCAAAATTTTTTTGGCGACGGGGGGGGGGGGAGGTCGCCAAAAATGTGCAGGAATAAAAAATTCTTAAAATTAGGTATGCGCGTACCTATTTTTAATCCAGTCCCCCTTGGCTATCGGACGTCCGTGTTGAGAAAATGCTTTATCTCCCTATTCAACCCACGCACTCCATAGAAATTTGAATAAAAGTTCGCTCAGTACGCGGGAAATCGTATATCCGAGGACCTAGATTTTAAAATCTTCTGGAGGATAATGTCAAACAAATATTTGCACAGCGACGGTGTTGATAGTTTGTTCGATCTGACTGTAGACGTTTTCTCAATCCATACCAATTTGTATACCGTAAACTAGACCCAATAGAAGGTAAGTTATTCCATACTAACTATATGTATATACGTTCGGGCCTGGAAGAGGAATATTCCTACCTCTATAAAATTCATATTCCTATCTTAAAAATTCTTGAAAAACCTGATGACAGGGGTGGCATGGAAGGTAGAACTCACTGAATTGTGGTTGGCCTACCACCAGTCCACCATATTCATATTCACACTACTTCAAAATCCAGTATTCAATAATCATATTCACACTACTTCAAAACCCAGTATTCAATGGCCAGATGATCTTGATACGCGGAAAAGTACTGGCACTAGTTGTCAAATAGAAATCCATTTTATGATTAAAACAACTGAATATCTCCTGTAATATACTTTATTTCGATTCCATATTTTTGTCAGAGCTAGAGTTCTCATAACCAAACATAATTACAAAATTTCAACTAGTTTCATAAAGAATAACGAAAGGTATAATTGACTGAATACATCAAAATGGATTTCTATTCGGACAACCCTTTCTGAGCGCTGATTGGCTAAAATACGAACACGAGATCACCTGGATACTGATCACATTCAAATCCATCTTCCACCCCCGATATAGCCCGCGTGCAGGCCCAAGGGAAGAATAGTGGGCCTGCAAGCAAGGCCCGGTATTTTGTACTTTCTGCGTTCGCCCACGAACGCGGCATTCTGATTGGCTGTTTGCTGTTGGATTCTATAATTACATGTAGATCAGAGATTCATCACAAAGGCTCTCGATAAGCTTAAAATTCGAAAATTGATCACTTTTTTCGATTAAAAATGGAACAAGAACAGACTGTTTATTGTTTACTTGAAGGAAGAGATGTTTTTGCTGTTATGCCAATGGGGATTTTTTGTCGTGAAGTGTTGGAATAGCAACATTACGACTGGGGTAAACTATAGTAACCTTTACTTGAGTTTCATTAATTTCAAACAGATTTGATACGTTATAATTATGTTCCTCAAGAAAATTATCTTTTGGTTGATGTTGACTCTGTTCTTACACTGAAGAAAGCAGCGCTTTTCGCGGTGAAGATTTAGAGGCAGTTGCAAGTAAGCCTATTCGAAACACTTTGCGATTTGCAAGGCTTCGCTGAGAGAGCGAAACGGAAGACGTTAATTGCCGTTTGAAACCAAACGATCTGGACGCTCTGAACGCTCTCTTCTTTTGTAGAGTTCTTTACCAAATGAAATAAATTTCGTACTTTCCGCCGCCAACAAGAATTGCACACACGATCTGATAAGTGAGACAATTTATTTATAACAGTGGCGACAGCGAAGCACACATTAATAATAGAGAGGTTAAGATACCCCGGTTTCGGTGTACGGGTACGAGTAGTATGATTTTGGTTAGCAATATTTTCGTCGATGTCTGTACCTTTACTCGTAATTAAGGTGCACATTTGTCGCATTATATTATTGTCTATTGCAAGAAAACAGAAAAAGTATGATCGAATTACGGACATCAGTAAAACAAGATGACACTACTCGTACCCGTACACCGAAACCGGGGTATCTTAACCTCTCTAATGCTAATATGGTCGCACGATTTCCCTCACGATTTGAAGTTTGAGCAGTGGCGTGCTGGCAGGGGGGGGCCGGGGGGCCACGGCCCCCCCAGCTGGCAATTCTTGGGGGCGCAAAAATGAAAATGGGGCGCCGAATTTTGAAAGTGGGTTGGAAAAAAACGCATTCTCGAAAAAATCGTTACTTCCGCCAGGAAAAGACGTGTTTATAGGCTACAGTTTAAAAAAGACTAAGCGCATAGGCGACATATATTAAATTACAAACTATTTTGCCTAACCATATTTGCTACCTCACAGCTCACACGAAATCGTTCATATAGAAACATGATCAGTGATCGCAGGCAATGTCTCATTACCGGAATATTGGTCAGGTTTCGATCGAAGCGATCACGGGAATTATGCCCTTTTTTGCTGGTATTATGCCCTTATATTATGCCCTTTATTATGCTTCACGAATCACGAGAGCGGCGCAAATTAGATAGTTGAAGTTATGATAACTGATGTAAAGTTGTGTACGCAATTTAGTTGTAATGAAATAATGCTGAAACATGCCCCTTTGGCAGCCAGGCAAGGAAACCTTAAAATGCATATGCGTGGGGTGCGTGTGTTATTGTATAAAAGAGCTTTAAGTTGTAAATATGCTCAGAACAGTGGATCAGTAGAGAACAGAATTGGGATTAGATTAATCGTTGGAAGTAGTTAGCATTGCATAATTTAAGTACTACTGCTAAATTCTAACCAAATTGCAAATTTCGACACGTTATAATGTCGTTTCCTGACCATCAGATTTCTGTCAAATATTTCCCCAAAGTCCAGGAAATGGCATTTCAGAGACTCTAAATTCAAAAATTTTCCTGGGGGGCATGCCCCCGGACCCCCCTAGACAAACCTCGCACCTGCGGCACTCGGCTCGTGCCTTCGGCCCTCGTTTATCAAGTGTAACATTATAGGGGCGCATATTGGTTGACAGCCCACTGGCCCCTCCAGAAAAATAGTACCCAGCACGCCAGTGAGTTTGAGACTGGTTTTCTGTTGAAATTCGTCCTAAATTGCCTGTTCCGATCTTAGTTGAAAATGAGCACTTGCAAATTTGGCAATTACTGACTGCGTTGCTTGCTTTTTTGGAGTTAAAACCACCATTTACACATTGTTTATGTTCTGAATAAGCAGAGAAAACCCCGCAACATTTTAATGCGAGTTTGTTTGTTTAAAATTTTTGGGTGCTGTCATTGGGTCTTTTTTGACAATTGACGCGCGAATGGGGCGTGTTATGAAAAGGAACGTTTTACAAAATACCGGGTCTTGCTTGCAGGCCCACTATTCCCTTGGGCCTGCACGCGGGCTACCCCCGATATACACCATTCAATTTAATTACATGAGCTACAATTATTCTTGGACATAACTGGTTGAGACTAATTTCCCTCTGTACGAAATTCGCGGCATAAAATTCGTATGATAAATTCCATGTTAACCCATGTTACGGTTCCCCCGGCCCGCTCCCCCAACTTTTGACATGTTGTTAAACTACCAAAACATGGAGTTTGTTTTGTCATAACTTTGTAATATTGGCTGGGATGCATGGTCTTCTAATTGTAGTTACTAGTACAAAAAAGAAAAACAAAAAAGTAGGATTTTTTATATTCCTATGGTATTAGACTGTAGAAATTACTCTATAAACAGCCTCCGTCAATAATTTCCCACAAAATAATAATAATAATAGTGTAATGTTTAATATAAAATAAATCACATAATCCCGATACCGAGTCACTCGCTTCGACTCCCAACACATGTTTTTATGCCGGGGTGTTTCCATACAGGTGTCTTCAACAAGACTATTAGAATTGTCTGAATGTATACATAATTATTTGATGTTTCATAAACTTTGTTTTCATCGCTCAATAATCTGTTTGTCACTGACTGACAACATGTACAGTGATATGCATGTGATATATGCATACATTTTAAAAGATTTCTTTTTGATAAATTGTCTTCTCTCCTCTCTTCTCGATCATATGAACATCTGACATATAGGTGGTTGATGAGAGTAATGACAAATGTTTGAAATTTCGACGATTTGGGTTCTTTATATATGTTCTTAGTTTATAGGAATTTGACGTTATAATTCAAGGAGGAAATGCGACCGTGATATTGAACGATATGGCGATAATTTAGTCATGAGTCGGACGATAAAAGGATAATATGACTTAACTTGCCGAATTTAGTGACAATGTTCTTATAATTTATGCAGCCTACGTTAACAGTACAGACATTCCAATGGTACAGATAAATAAGGAGGTGGTAAATTCATTTCACTGTCATTTTCATTTAAACCTTTGTATTTTGCCTCTATTATAGAATGTTTTGGGCAATAAGAATTTTACTTAATTAAAATGTGTTGGAATTTTGTTGCCATGCAATTTTATTTTAATATTTTCTCAAAGGGTAACTTTACTTCGCCTATATTTTCGTCATTATTCACTTATTTTCTTAATGATATATAAAAGCCGATCTTCCTGAGAAATCGGGAGGTTAAAATTTAAATCGGATGATAAGTCAATGCCAATGGGAAATCTGGAGAGTTGGAAGTATCTTTTCACCAATATCTCCTGCTGTGTTAATTACTAGAACGGGGAACAATATAACACATGCATGACTGAGTAATGGACATATATGCATGCGTGCCGGGCGTTGTGAAAACCTGGAATACCGGAATATCACGGAATATGAAGATGAGATAGATAGATAGATAGTGTATTTAAAATTCACCTTGCAGCTGGACAGCTGAATTGCGTGATTTACAACAGTATATAAAACATTATTTAAAAGATAGAATATGGATTAATTAGGCATATTTAGAAATGGTCATTAAAACGCTTAGTACTAAGAATTACATTAACTTAAGTTACTAGACATAGGAATAAAAGTTTTTTTAAATCTTTCTGTATTAGTTTCGAATCGTTCAAACAGTCTATTGTTCCTAAGTTGGTAAACCGACTCGTGTTTGGGAGGCAGTAAATTATGCAGTTTGTGTGTCGGATTGTTAGTAATATTTGTGAAAAGTTTGTTACACATTTCTTCGCGTCTTTGGAACAAAGTTTGAAGATTAAAATATTCTAAAGTTTCGCTATATGAATTCGCGGGTAAAATGATCTTCAGTGCTCGCTTTTGTACCGTCTCAAGATCTTCTGACAGGAAGGATGGGATTGAGTAATGGAAAACCGGGGCACAATATTCCAAAATGGGCCTGATAACTGTACAGTAGAAGTTTACAATGTCTTTCGGACTGACTTTTGCGCGCTTAAGTAAGATAATGAAGTAAAGACGTTTGTTAGCTTTTTTGATGACTTCGTTAATGTGGTTAGTCTATTTAAGGTTACTAGAGATGGTGAGGCCTAGAATTTTAGCGTTTTGGACAACCGGCAATTTCTTCCCGTAGACTGTAAGAGGGTCGAAGTTCTGTTTCGTGGACTTAAAGTCGATTTGGAGTTCTTTACATTTATCTGCATTAAGAAGTAATCTGTTGGAATTCGACCAGTTTTCTACTGTGGTAACTGCGTCTTGGGCTTTGCTGGTATCGCCTTTTTTAACAACCTCAGAAAAGGTTGTATCATCGACATACTTCCAAGTAGATACTTCAGTGATTTTAAGATCATTGATCATCCATAGAAAAAGCCATGGCCCAAGTTTCGTGCCTTGAGGGACACCAGCCCGGACAGCACCCCACTCTGAAACGCAGTCGGTTGCGAGTTTAACTCTTTGTTTTCTGTCCAATAGAAAATCAATAGTCCAGCGTACGACTGCCTTCGGAATTGGTAATCTGGAGATCTTATCAGCGAGTATACAATGGTCAATAAGGTCAAACGCTTTTTTATAGTCGAACAGGGCTACTCTAACTGCTGCGCCAGTGCCATCAGTTGATTGGGACCAATTGTGGATCGTTGATATCGCTGCCATAGATGTAGAGGATTTTGGTATCACTCCAAATTGGTTGGGGTCGATTTGACACAGAATAGCTGGCCCAATGTATTTAGAAACAACGAATTCTTCTGCTACTTTAGAAAGGGCTGGGGTGAGGGATATTGGTCTTAAATGTTTACAAATTTCGGTTACCGGTTTCGTTTTTATGATTGGAACAACATCATTAAAACTGCTATTGAGAATCGAACTGACAGGCTGGGCAAGGACTTCTGCATATTCGTTTAACACCCAATTCGGAACACCGTCTGGGCCTGAGGCTTTTCTGGGGTTAAGGGACGCAAGCCCTTGATACACATCAAATTCATCGAGATGGAGGACAGAGTCATTTGGATCGTAGGAGGGAAGAGAAGTAAGAGGTTGGTAAGTTTTCATGGGGTCTAGGAAGGCTGCTATGGCGGAATATCACGGAATATGGCGGAATATCACAGAATATGCCGGAATATCACGGAATATCACGGAATATGCCGGAATATCACGGAATATCACGATATTTTCCCGTAATATACCGGAACACCACGATATTTTCCGATGGTAGCCATGTGACTGTTTATAAACATGGACGTCTGACAACATATTTTCAGATTACAAAAGTGATGGATCTTTCCCATTTTGAAGGTAAGTAACAAACAATAACTCAATACTGGAAGTCTTATATGTTGTTTATATCATTATTACAAGTGTTCACCAAAAATTTTGAATCAGTATAATTAGTTACAACGTTAATGCTTGGTGGTATAAAATGATCAATTTTATACCTCCAAGCACTTATCCAAAAATCAAATGCTAAAATAAAGGCGAGTTTGGGCCAAGATGTTTAAATTCTTGTTTATATCAGGTAAGAAGTCAAGGCTTAACCTTAACCAAGAATTTTTAACTAAATTTTGTGTATAACACAGTTCTGAAGGCGTTCGAAAATAATGCTGACGTCAGCACTTTTATTTTTCAAGACGCTGTAACTTAATTTAATTTAACTTAATTGTTTTTCATCACTACTGTATAGAAACATACACATACACACACATACATACACACATATACATACATAACACAATGACATAAACTGAGTTGATGGTTGGGTATCCGCAACAGCCTGAAACCAATTACTGCGGGCCCAAAACGTTAAGAGACAATTATCAATAACACAAATAACAATTAAACCATAGAGACTAAAAACAACAGTTCATCGAGTTCGTTAAAGTCCTTGCTCTATTCGTTAAAGTCCTTGCTCACTTCGTACTTTACACCTTTCGTGTTAGTGGACGATCTTGTATGTCTTGTTGTCTTGGCGTGCAAGGCAAAGGACGAGCTGGTAATGCCATGAATTACTTTGAAGAAATGAATCATATCAAGGTATTCATGCCAGCTAGTAACCTATGGGCAGTAGATGGAGAGTTTGCAATCTGGATTTGTAATTTACTGAACTGATAAATGGAAGACTAAGAATGTATTTTGTTCCACGTTGTTAGATATATAGATATAGACGGACAGCAGTCATACGCATGGACATGCGCATTAGATATGTAGATCGGCCAGGCTTATGTATTATTCATATTTTGTTAAAAGTATAATCTAAATACACGACAGTGGCGACGAATTTGGGATTGTTATAAGTCCAGAAATGACGACGATTGGAAAAATTGATGTTTTTGATGAAACCCAAGAAAGCTGGGAGACGTATGTCGAACGAGTACAACATTTTTTCGCTGCAAACGATGTCGACGACAATCATCAAGTGCCAACTCTGCTGAGTTTGATTGGAAGCAAAACGTATTCATTATTAAAGGATTTACTTTTGCCAGAAAAGCCTGGAGACAAGAACTTTGATGAAATAGTAAGTACATTACAGAAGCATTTAAATCCTAAACCACTAGAAATAGCCGAACGGTTTCGTTTTTATAAGAGAAATCAGCAAGAAGGGGAGAGCATTTTAAGTTATATAGCTGAGTTAAAGAAATTAACCACACATTGCAATTTTGGAAATAACTTGGAAGAAACCTTGCGCGACACATTGGTGTGTGGATTAAGTAATCAGCAAATTCAGAAACGTCTCCTTGCAGAGTCAAAATTAAAATTCTCCAAAGCTGTTGACATAGCAGTTGCTATGGAAACAGCCACTCGAGATGCTACAGAGATCCACAGCAAGGGTAGAGAAGAAAAACCTCTTGGTCTTGACAAACTGACACTGAACAGACCCTCGAATAGATCAGATAGTGGCCCACCTTCCCCTGTAGTGTGTTATCGATGTGGAGCTAATACCCATGTTGCAACTGAGTGTAGATTTAAGAAAGAAGTCTGTCACAAGTGTGGAAAGAGAGGTCATATTCAAAGAGCTTGCCGGGCACAACAAAGCCAGGGGCCCGGTAGAGCCTCGCCCAGATCAAGATACCAGAAATCGACCAATGCCATAGAGACTGAACCAGATGAGTATGAACACTTGTTGAATAACCTAGAAGTTCATAATGTAAACAAATCAAACAGTGATGTCATATGGGTTGACGTGAAAGTTGAAAATCAACCACTATCCATGGAACTAGACACAGGATCGGCCGTGTCCATTTTGCCATATGACATGTTCTTGGAAAGATTTCGCGACAAGAAGTTAGAGAAAACAACCACCGTACTAAAGACCTATACTGGTGAACTGATCGTTCCAGTTGGTTGCCTTACCATGCAAGTTGAATACTTAGATCAATCATGTCTATTGCCACTCCATGTAGTCCAGACTAAGGATCCAGTGTTAATGGGTCGAGATTGGCTTCACAAGCTTCGCCTCGACTCGAAAACCATCAAGTTGTTGAAATCCTCAGATCCCAGCCATAGAAACCCTGGCACGACTACACAAGAGAAGCTGAAAAACCTATTGGATACGTATGCAGAGGTTTTTGAAGACAAGCTGGGAACTTTCAAATCTGCCAAAGCAAGGATAAACCCTCAAAGAAGGTAGTCAACCACAGTTTCGCAAAGCTCGCCAGGTCCCATATTCCTTACGACCGAAAGTGGAGGACGAACTGAAGAGACTTCAGAGCGAAGGTATTTTGTCGAAAGTAGAGTGGAGTGATTGGGCGACACCGATTGTACCAGTGCCGAAACAAGATGGTTCAGTCCGTATTTGTGGGGACTTCAAAGGTACTATTAACCCAACATTACAAGCAGAACAGTATCCTCTGCCTCAAATCGAAGATATTTTTGCCCATTTAGCTGGTGGGAAAAAGTTTTCCAAGATTGACCTCCGCCAAGCTTACCATCAGATTGAGTTGGAGGAAGAATCCAAGAAGTACCTTACAATTAATACGTCCATGGGCTTGTTTCAATACAATCGATTGGTGTTTGGTATTACCTCAGCTCCCGCCATTTGGCAGCGTACCATGGATCAGATTCTGGAAGGAACTTCTGGTATTAGTTGTATCCTAGATGATATGATTGTGACGGGTAAAAGCGACGCAGAGCGTATGGCTAACCTGGAGGAGGTCCTTCGACGGCTGCACCACCATGGGTTAAGAGCCAATAAATCGAAGTGTGAGTTCTTCAAAGAAAAGATCACGTTCTGTGGACACGACATTAATAGCGAAGGCCTGCACAAGACCACCGACAAGACAGCTGCAATGGTGAATGCCCCTCGCCCCCAGAGTGTTGCAGAGGTACGCTCCTTCCTGGGATTGGTGAATTATTACCACAAATTCCTGCCAAACCTTGCTACAATACTGCATCCATTGAACCAAATGCTGGAAAGTAACTACCAATGGAACTGGACAGATCAATGCGAAGAAGCTTTTTGCAAAGTTAAAGCAATGATTGTTTCAGATCTGGTGCTTACACATTATGATCCTAACCTTCCCTTACAACTGGCTTGTGATGCTTCACCTGTAGGAATTGGAGCGATACTGTCCCATGTCATGACAGACGGCACAGAGCGCCCGATAGCGTTTGCATCGAGATCCCTGTCGAAGGCGGAGCGCAACTACGCACAGATAGATAAAGAAGCACTGGCTACAGTGTGGGGAGTCAAGAAATTCCACAATTACCTTTTCGGTAGGAACTTTACCTTACTGACTGATCATGAGCCTCTCACTTCAATCTTTCATCCCAGCAAAAGCCTTCCTGTTGTCACTGCTGCTAGATTACAACGCTACGCTTTGTTCTTGGCGGGTTTTGATTATACAATCAGATACAAGAACACTAAGTTACACGGAAATGCGGATGGTCTGTCTCGATTACCCTTGCATAGTGAG
Organism: Paramuricea clavata; assembly: GCA_902702795.2. Classification (NCBI taxonomy): domain Eukaryota; kingdom Metazoa; phylum Cnidaria; class Anthozoa; order Malacalcyonacea; family Plexauridae; genus Paramuricea; species Paramuricea clavata. Next base: position 42,091 of record CACRXK020002097.1, read on the forward strand.
ACAACAGAAGAAGAGCCAGATCCAGTGGGCCTCTTCTATGCTACGCAGTTTGAGCCCTTGCCAGTCACAGCAGAACAGGTTAAACGAGAAACACAGAGAGATCCTCTATTGGTGAAGGTCCATGAGTTGGTTATGAAAGGATGGTCCACTCCAAAAGATGAAGCGATTAAACCGTTTTACCAGCGGAAAGACGAACTGACAGTTCACTGTGGTGTTCTAATGCTTGGACACAGAGCAGTCATTCCTGCCAAGTTGCGTAATCAAGTGTTAACCGAGCTCCACGAAGGTCACCTCGGTATTGTTAAAATGAAGTCACTGGCGCGAAGTTACATCTGGTGGCCCAAAATTGATAAGGACATTGAGCACCTAGCCAAGAGCTGCCCTGGTTGTCAACTTCAACAGAATGAAGCTGGCAAAGTACCACTACACCCCTGGGAATGGCCAACCACACCTTGGCAGAGAATCCATTTAGACTTTGCTGGACCGTTCCTTGGACAAATGTTCCTTATCATTGTAGATGCACACTCGAAGTGGCCTGAAGTGGAAATAATGCCATCCACCACATCGACGCAGACCATTGACCGACTCCGAACCATTTTTGCCCGATATGGAGTGCCAGCACAGGTGGTGACCGACAATGGGCCACAATTTACATCCGCAGAGTTCCAACTATTTTTGAAGACTAATGGTATCAAGCATATTACCACGGCCCCATACCACCCTGCAACCAACGGTCAAGCGGAACGTTTTGTTCAGAGTTTCAAACATGCTATGAAATGCGAGAAACAAAGTACATCCCAGCTGAAAACCAATATGGCAAAGTTCCTTTTGGCTTACCGGAATACACCGCATTCGACGACTGGAGAATCACCGTCCGTGTTGTTTTTGGGCAGACCGCTACGGACTCGCCTCGATTTGGTGAAACCTGATTTACAAATGAAAGTGATGAACAGGCAAATCGATCGAGCATGGAGGAAAGGACATTCCCCCACACGTCAGTTATCCATTGGTCAGACTGTCATGGCACGTAATTACAGTGGGAAAGACAAGTGGCTACCAGGCATAGTTCGAGCTCAAACGGGACCCCTTTCATACGAGATAAAAGTTGGTCCAAATCGAATTTGGCGACGTCACATCGACCAGCTTCGAGCCTCTAGTGTGAAAGTAAATGACCAGAGTGATGATACGGCTGAACCTCATCCAGAGCTCGGAGAGACTGACCAGAATATTGCACCAGCAGAAGAAATTGTCGCAGAGCCGGATATCGAACTAGCCACAAATCCACCAGTAGTCCAACAAGAAGAAGCCGGTAGGGCTACAACAGGATCTGAACAACGCTACCCAACTAGATCGCACCAACCACCCGAGAGGTGGGGTCTTAACTGTTTGATCCGAAAACTGTTTAAGAAAACTACATAGAGAACTGCTTTATTACTTACTGTTATGGTTAGCATAATTGTTCGAACACGATAGTGAACTCATGAACAATATTTTATGATACATTCCTTAAGAGGAGAGATGGTGTTAGATATAGATATAGACGGACAGCGGTCATACGCACGGACATGCGCATGAGATAGGCAGATCGGCCATGCTTATGTATGATTCATATTTCTGTTAAAAGTATAACCTAAATACACGACAAAGGGTAGGGCCAATTTGGCTTTCCTCCATACCCAAAATGGCCCCGTCGGTGCAGATCCAGCTCTCCAATGCCAAAATGGCTTTCACATAGGGCCAAAACAGCTTTGGCCCCAAAAGGGCTGAAACGGAATTTGGGGTCGATTTGGCCCTTTTTAATTTACAGTGCATTCCTGTCAATATTGCAAAGTACATTGGTACATTGACAAAACAAATTGCATTACCCTTTCTCCCCTAGTTCAATATTGTGAACATCCCCGAAATAGCTTTTAGTAATTTACCACGACACAAGCTCAACATTGAGCAACCTCGCAAGCGGACGCTTACATCCGCACATGCGCTACAGCAAAGACTCTGGTGAACCCCTAAAAATTAGTGGTAATTAGAATTGCCGCCTCTTTGCCACTTAGGTAGGAGTTGTATGGGAATTGCCACAAACAGCCAGGAATAGCCAAGAGCAAAAGCGACAACATCTATAACTGTGGAAAACACGGCCATTTACGCTCGGTATTAACCCATATTTTGGGTTTTGTCGCTTTTTGTGTTATATTTTATGAAATATGTCACCGCATGAAAGCTTTTTACACCTATTTGTTATAATTTGCATAATTGGTGGTATGTTTTACACCTTGAAGTCAAGCCGTTTGTTTATCATCCCAAAGAAAGTAAAGGTCGAATTCACACTTATGTATACTAGCGTCCTCCGCAGGCCTCTCTATGGGTTTTAGCCTGCGAATGGGTATTTTCTAGGAGTGAGGCCTGCAACAAATCGGACAAAATGGACGTGTCAATGCACCTTCGTGGCCGTGTTATGCTACCCCACCCCCTAAGCAGGATTTTGACCCTAATTATATATTCAGTTTTAAATATTCGGGGGAGGAGCGAAGCTTGCGAGTAAAAACTTTAAAAATGATTTATAATGCGTCGAAATATTCAAGGTATACGGAAATTAGTTGGTCAATTGAAAGGATTATACATCGCATGTCTCTCGCGGTCTAAAACGGATGATATTAAATTGTATTATTTTCTGGAATAATATTTTGGCATGTCTAAGGTGTTGACATTTTGACTATATTTTACTAATTTCAGTCAAATCATCAGGCATTTGGCAACATGCTCAGTGAAATTGAATTGATATATAAAAGGAAAAGATCTTTCTGTTGAAGCAATTATTTCAATAAGTGAGGAGAGATAGCAACTTGGAAATATCAAATAACTGTAGAAAATTGATTACTACAAACGCACTTAAGATTTTGTTGGCATATTAAGCCTGGTTTACATATGCCTACGATAGTATTATGCCTAAGACTGATACATACCTGGTCTATTTGGTTGAACTGCTAACGACAATAGCCTGCCGACATTCCGCAGTATTTGTGAACCAGGCTTCACTCAGTTGAATAGTTATGATTAAATTGGAATTGCAGTGTCTGAACTCCCTCACCCCCTTAATATCATGTAAATGCTATGAAAAGCAGTTAGCATGTAACAACATCTTCCTAATATATGGTACTATATATGCCACAATTTGATAAATAAAGGAATTTATGATGTGTCTGATTATCTAATTATATGCATCTGGCCTTGTTCATGCTCAAAAATAATTGCATGCTCTTGACATAAATATTGCTTTAAAATTTAGCAACTCTAGATCGTCATGTATATCATGTAAGAACCTATAAATATAATGCACCAGTCAAAGTAAACAACGACCCCCCCCCCCACCCCACCCCGGGCAAAGAGGGGACTTGATGGGGATTTAGTGGCTTTTTGTCATCGAATTCTGTCCCAACCATGTCGGGAATTTGTTGGTTTTGTCATTCTGCCGAATTATGCTGGGAGAAATGGGGATTGTTAGGGGATTGTCTGCGGCCATTTTGTACTATTTTGTACCGTTTTGTCCAATGGAATCCCCAGGTTCTATCATTTTATACCATGTGACAAAGGACAAAATGGCATGCTCGTAAGGAAATGAAATCGAGAGGAATTTTATAAATACATTATTAATTTAATTTCTTTTCAATCTATACGTTAATACTGGTTAATAATAATATGTCTATCCATCCATGGAATCTATTGTTGTGGAAAGCTCGACATTTGTTTGTTTATATTAATATGTTTTTATCGTTCTTTAGAGTTTTGGAACAAAAAATTAATATTTTAAAATGTGGACGGTTTATGTGGCGCCCCGGAGATTGTCGAGGAGATATTATGCAGGAGATAAATTCACTCACACGACTTACAATTCCCCCCCGGGGGTGGGGAATTTTTTGTCTTTTGCTAGAAAATGTTGTCCCATATTGTGGGGCATTTGTCTGTTTTGGTACGGTATTCAAAACCAATCCCCACCTATATCCCGGGGTGAGGGGGGTCGGGGTTTACTTTGAGTGGTGCATAATGCCCCCTACCCACAACAAGTTCTCGTTGTCTCATCGCTGGCTGGCACGCCGATGCTTTTACTCTGTCTAACATCAGACAATTTTACTCTTCAATTGGAGAGTGCAGACAATGGATTAATCCAAAGCTTACCAAATGTATTCGTTGTTGTAAACTTGTCAGAGCTTACAGTTA